>JAMKFB010000327.1:84819-388095 GCA_036247105.1 Cirrhinus mrigala
TCCATCGGCACGATGTCGCTCAGGGAGCGTTTGCTAATCGGCAAGATGTCGCCGCGACGTCGGCATTTGATCGCAAATGACTTCCGGCCGACGTTCGGCCGATGCAGCCGTAAATCCCGGCTGCTCTGCGTGTGCGCTCACTGGCGTTTTGCTCATCGTTATTCTAGGATCACCCGCGGCAGAAGCCGCCGGTTTATAATAAAACAACACACACCACTCTCAATAACAGTCGCAAATTTATTAATATTTTCAATAAACATATTAAACATACAAATACATTAACATTTATCAGATGCTTTTATCAAAAGTGACATACAAATGAGAAGCATTACATCCAGTGTGTACTCTTTCAAAGATTAACCATGGTTTTACCGCAGCATTTGCAGTAAAAACCATACTAAAACAAAATCAACCATAGATTTACTACAATACCAATGGTTTAACTGACTGTTGCAGTAAAACCATAATAAGTACAAAAATAACCATTACTACAGTATTTGCAGTAAAACCATAGTTACTACAAATTTTACCATGATTTTAAAAATATGATTACTATAGTCATGGTAACCACAGTTTTACTGTAGTATTACTACAATATAACTATAGTAGAACCATGGCATCAAACCTTGGTATGAACCAAAAAACACAAAAACTAAACTTGTTAAAACACTTATGGTTGCTACAGTTTTACTATAGTAAAACCATTGTTAACTGTTGTATAAGTACAAGCAACTTTTCAAATACTTATTTCAAAGTAGGTTTGCAGAAAATGCATTTTTTCAGGATTACAATAAAAAAAAAAAAAATTTTTAATTAGCCAGAGGTGACTGAGACTTACTGGGGAAGATCTTCTGGCAACAAAGTAATGTCCATATGACAGCAGCTCAAACATAAAACATGTCATGTGTTCAGTACTAGTAATTACCTATTTTCATTGCCACACCAGAATCTAAGACTATTTTCATGGCAAAAATACAAGACACAATAATACAGTTACAATAATACAAGAATGACATAAATAAAATAAAAACAAAGCAAACACTACAGCAGTTAAAATGTTTGAAATTATATGATACAAATAATTTATATATATATATATATATATATATATATATATATATATATATATATATATGTATATATATATATATATATATATATATATATATATATATATATATTACTAAGGTCTCTAGTCATGTGCTCACACACTATCCTTTAAGATTATTAAAGTTCAACAATTTTCAATCCAATTTGTATTGTTACAGTGTTGGAAATATATGTAAAAGAACAATGTTTAATCTTTCTCAGAGATACCCAGTTTATTTGTCAGCAAAACTCAGCATTTTGATGATCCAAAAAGTGCGTTTTTGCCATTTTGTCATTTCTTTTTCTTCATCCTGCAGAGTGTTGCTTACAAATAAAAGGGATAGGTACACATAACTCAGAGAAAGATTAAATATTGTTCATTTACAGATATTAGAAACACTGCAGTAATACAAAGCAGGTTGAAAATCGTCAAACTTACCAGTAAAGGCAATATAAGATTAATATTTGTCAGTTTTGTATGTCCAGTTGCCATCATCTGAAGTCTTGTTGAGTGTTGTCATCATCTGAAGTCTTCACAAGTGAGGCTGGATCCAATCTGGAACTGGCGTAAACTCTAGTAACCTTGGGATGGGCATCCAGAGATAGAAACAGTAAAGCAAAAGGAGAAAGATTAGTATAGCAGCTTTTATTATTTATTTCAGAGAAAGGTGATTTATTTAAGTCCACTTCCAAAACAAAGATTCACATATGATGTACTCACCCCATTGTCATCCAAGATGTTCATGTCTTTCTTTCTTCAGTCGTAAAGAAATTATTTTTTTGGAGAAAAACATTTCAGCATTTTTTTCCATATAATGGACTGATATGGTGCCCTGAGTTTGAACTTCCAAAATGCAGTTTAAATGCAGCTTTAAACGATCCCTAATGTGGTTGTAAATGATCCCAGTCAAGGAAGAACGGAATTATCTAGTGAAACGGTTATTTTAAAAAAACAAAAAAACAATTCAAATACTTTTTATTCTCAAATGCTCGTCTTGCCTTGCTTTAATTGAACTCTGTGTATTCTGATTCAAGACAGTTAGGTTATGTCGAAAAACTCCATCACTGCAGAAGCACCGACAGAGTCTTTGCAAAGTGAACATGCAAAGAGGATCAACACCCTTAACAAAAAGGTAAAACAGCGATATATGATGATTTCAAAGTTGAGGGAGAACATGAGATGGGAGTTTTTCGACATGAATAAGAAAAAAAAAAAACAGTCCAGGCAGAGTAAGACAAGACGGGTGTTTGACATTAAAAAGTAAAGAAATTGTATTATTTTGTACTTTGCAATTTTGTTTTTACTGTAATTTGCTATTGTGCAATAATTGTGTATTGTGTAGTAGGAATAGTACATACAAATAGTTAGTAAAATTGTGATACTACTAAAACTCAAATCAAAAGACAATCCAAACATATTTACAAAAGTATTTTTATTAAAACATTTCAAAACATTTTAGTATTGTGTTTGCTACCCAGAGCACAGTGCATCAACATTTTACAGCCATGAAAGCATTTTAAGTGTGCAAGAATATACATGAAACAAACACATGAATCTTGAGAGCTGGATTTGGAATCAATGTGCTAAGAGAGAACTTGATTTATCTTAAAACTATCTAAAAAGTAAACCATCTTAAAATTAGCAAAAACAACAACAAGTGTCTTATAACTCTCACCCCTAAATGCAGGACACATGGGTGGTGACAAACAGGCCACTGACCCTCTCTGTGAAGTCCTCCATTTAAACATCATTTTGGACTGAATGAAGCTGTTGACATGCAGGGCTGATGGCCATCACTCTGCACCACTGTCCTAATCTTCTGCTCACTCCCCGTCTGGCAGTATACTTATTCCCATCAGTAGTGAAACTGAAACAGTCATGGAACACACAAAGACAAAATCTGTTATCCACAGCACCAGGAAAAATGAACAGAGCATGGGAAAAAAATAGTGAATAAAAATTCTGTAGCATAGATGAAAAATAAATGAAAGAATAAATACAGTTGAATTCAAAAGTTTACATACACCTTGCCTTTAATCTGCAAAATTTTAAGAGAGATTATCATACAAAATGCATGTTATTGTTTAGTCCAAAAGAGAAAAGAACTTATAAAAGAACTTATAAAAATGACCCGTTTAAAAGTTTACATACACTTGATTCTTAATACTGTGTTGTTACCTGAATGATCCACAGCTGTTTTTTTGTTTACTGATTGTTGTTCATGTTCCGGAACAGTTAAACCACCTGTTCTTCAGAAAAATTTGAAGATCAGGTAAATTTAACATAAAAAAAGAAAGAAAAAAAAGAAAGAAAACTGATGTGGATCATGTGGATCAAATCAAGTGTATGAAAACTTTTGAATGTGGTCATTTTTATAAATTCCACTATTATTTTTTCTTGTGGACTATATGTAAACATCTTTTATTTGAAATATCTTATTCAGGCCAGTACTAAATAAAAACAACATGCATTTTTTTTTTATAAGCCCTCTTATTTTATTTTTTAAAAAAAGTAATGTTTTGCAGATACTGCAAGGTGTATGTAAACTTTTGATGACCTTAAATAAAAATTTAATTAATTTAAATGAAACTTACAAAATACTGCCATGCGACAGCATTGCCCTTCCCAGGGTGCAAAGACAAGTGGACCACATTGTAGACCTGCAAAAAAAAAATCAAATAAATTTGATTCAATAATGTGTTTGACTACTTGTTGACGATGTATAGGCTAAAGTCACGTAGACTGTTGCATATACATGTGTATTTCATACACTCCAACAATACATCAGTTATTTAAAAAAAGAAACATATTATGCTTGACTTTGCTGAAGATTTTGGCATGCATTTTACTTATCTTTGTTGACTAATAGCGACTATGTCCAGTATTAACCGCGACCGTGAACCTGACTTTTTTTTTGACGCACCGTAAATGTATGTATTAAAAAGTGCTCATTTTTGTCATTGACAGGCTCGAATCAGAGGTTATTTTACCTCGCATACCACAGTAAAGCAAGTTTTGTTTAAACTCAACAGAATACAAAATAAAACTAACCAAAATGGCCTCGGTTTGTCTTTCCAGAGTTCCAACAAACATTGACTCTAGTTTTGGTGGAAATAAACCATAAGCTAACGTTAATTTACTAGATATGAAAAGTTCAGCGGGTGAATGAGCGCGTAACTCACGGAGTTTCGACCACAGCTTTGAGGGAGTTAGATAATAACGTTTGCAGCTAAACTTGCAGTTTCATTCCAAACTAAAAATATAATCAAATATGAACTTACCGAATTTGCAGTAATCAGCCGTTCTGCTTCTCTCTCCGGTCAGCAGCAGTTGTGTTCTGTCTGTGTGATGCGCTATTTACAGCAGTCCTGTATTATTGCCTGGCATATTACAGTCAGGCTACAGCAAGGTTACAGCAACACTAAAATATACTGTAAAATATTCCCGCCAAGTCAAAATTACCCAGAATGCAATATAAATTACAGTATTTTACTGTAATGTATAAATGTGGTATTGTACTGTTTTTACAGTACTATGCTGCTAAATCTACGGCGATTTGGAAGTTCAAAATCGGGCCACCATATCAGTACATTATAAGAAGAAAAATGCTGAAATGTTTTCCTCAGAAAACAATTTCTTTATGACTGAAGAAAGAAAGACATAAACGTTATGGATGACAAGGGGGTGAGTACATCATATGTGAATCTTTGTTTTGGAAATGGACTTTTCCTTTAAATCACATATAACTGTAGTGCAGTGCTATGAGATGTGTTATGTTAATACTTGACTAAAAATGTGTATTTCAATCTAATTTAAACTAAAAGATTGTGCCAGAACAATTAATAGGAAGGCTATTCAAAAGTTAAGCAATAAAATACAAAAACACATTTCATATAATTTAAATGGTTAGTTCAGCCAAAAATGAAGATTCTGTCATTAATTACTCACCCTCATCTCATTCCAAAACCATAAGACCTTTGTTCATCTTCAGAACACAAATTAAGATAATTTTGATGAAATCCGAGAGCTTTCTGACCCTGCATAGACAGCAAGGGTCCTACCACGGTCAAGACACAGAAAGGTAGTAAGGACATCTGTAAAATAGTCCATGTGACATTAGCGGTTCAACCATACTTTTATGAACCTATAAGAATAATTTTATGGGCTAAAATAACAACTATATTCAACGATTTCTATTTCTTTTCTTCTGGTCCAGTTTGCCGCCATTATGGAGAGTGTAGTGGACATGAAAAAGTTAACATGTTTTTGTCTCTGTCACATGTTTGTGGTGGAGAGTCACAGGGTTACGTGGGAATGAGAATATTAATCACCTGTTCAATTAGAGAAGGAGGGAGAGGGGGTGAGCAGGGGTGATGTATTCTTTGTTGATCAACATAATACAATAAATCTTTATGCCATAAGTCTGTGCAATAAAGAAGAACAAAAAAGATAATTTTTCCTTACCAACACTGTATTCTTGTTGTGTCGCAAATGCAATGGGTTCCTGTTTTAGCCGCTCAGAGGTGTTTGGTAACTACAGAGTACAGACAGTATAACGACTCACGTGTGTAATTGCTGATGTAGTACATGCATGTGCTGCGCCTTGTTTACAAGCAGAGGAAAGCACAGGCATACATCGTGGTACTCTTGATAATGACAACAGACTGTCCCAGAAGGGAAGAAATCATTTAATAAAGTCATTATTTTTGTTTCCTTGGCAAACAAAAAGCATTCTCATAGCTTCATAAAATTACAGTTGAGCCACTGATGCCAGATGGACTATTTTAACAATGTCTTTACTACCTTTCTGTGTCTTGACCGTGGTGGTACCCTTGCTGTCTATGGAGGTGAGAAAGCTCTCGGATTTCATCAAAAATATCTTAATTTCTGTTCAGAAAATGAACGGAGGTCTTACGGGTTAGGAACGGCATGAGGGTGAGTAATTAATGACAAAACTTTTATTTTTAGGTGACCTATCCCTTTAAGTGGGAGGAACATTCATTTGGAGGAACTGCACTACCTTTCAAAAGTTTGTAAATTCATAAACTTTTATTTACATCTTTGAAAGAGGTCTCTTCTGCTCACCAAGGCTGCATTTATTTGGTCAACAATAAATGTAAAAACAATAATATTGTGTAATATTGTTATAATTTAACATAACAGTTTCTATGCAAATATACTGTGAAATGTAATTTCTGTTATCAAAGCTGTATTTTCAGCTTCATTACTCCAGTCTTCAGTGTCACATGATCTTCAGAAATCATTCTAATATGCTGATTTAATGCTCAAGAAACATTTAATTATTATCAATATCTTATCATTATCAAACGTTACAGCAAACATTTCTGTTTCAAATAAATGCTGTAATTTTTAAACCCTGACAACTGGAGTAATGATGCTGAATATGTAGCTTTGCAACACAGGAATCAAATAAATGCTGTAATTTTTAAACCCTGAAGACTGGAGTAATGATGCTGAATATGTAGCTTTGCAACACAGGAATAAATGACTTCTCTAAGAATATAAAAATACAAAATTATTTTAAAAATTATATTAATTTCACAATATTATTGTTTAACTGTATTATTAATCAAATACACAAAGTTGTGGCAGGCAGAAAATACTTTACCATGTACCAAAACTTATGAAACAGTAGTGTATGTTTGAGATTTTACTTACTAGTCCAATGGTTTATAGTTCTTTGGAGAAGGAGGTTCACTCTGAGTCTGTTGATGTGCAGCAGGCCATCAGCATGGAAAAATCTAGGAACAAAACAAGCAATTTGTCACAGAGACAACATTATTTAGTATGCAGTTGCTGGTTTATTAGAAGGAAATAAGCTAAACAGGTAAAATGCAGAAAATAGAAAGAATATACAGAATATATAATATACTACAACTAGATAACAGAATCAATGTTTTTAGTTTCTTAAAATTACTGTAATAAATAAGCATATAACTCTGCAGAAAAAAAAGAAAATAATAATGATGCATGGTGATATAGGTGAAATATATTTTGTGGAAAAAAAAATGCATATTTAGCTATTTCATGAGCTTCTTCAGTTCTCCTGTATATTTCCTACTGAAATTTTGAAACCTTGCAGCTTCGCATCTGTTGTGGAGGGTTTATTTCTGTCCTCCTGAAACCACAGAACCATTTTTATCAATATTCGTTTAATTTAAAAGATCAAAACGCATTTGAACTTGTTTTCAGCCATTTAGGTTAAATAAATTTGCCTACTTCCAATAACCCATAGTCAAAATGGCAGTAAAACCTTTACACTTCAGTCAAAACCTGCTATATACACACGAGAAGATTTGATTAAAAGGCCAACGTTTCATAAACAAGAGCTCAATCTCTAACGTTAGCCTACCTCGTCTGTGAGATGATAACGGACTTTGTCGAAGACATTAAACCATTTCTATAAAGTAAATATTCGACAGAAACCTGTCAATTACAAGTACGAAAGGAGTCAGGAACAGTTTTATGTAACATTTGTATGATTTAAGGCACGTAACTTACCTAAAAGCAGTGACAACATCAGCGAGAGACCGAGTTTTCCTGTCAGGTGTCGTGTTGCCGCCCCGTTTCCATGGCAACTCCTTAAAACGTCAAAGTCACACAGTTTTTACATAAGTAAACGTCTAGAATTAAAACATTACATGAACAATTCACAGTCTCATTCAATCATTATCCAATAATGACTTTAAAACTCATTTATTTCGAAAAGGAACCGCAACAATAGCTCACTGTGGAGACGCTGTTACCGTTAGCTAAGCAGCTAAACAAGTTAACATTAGTTGTAAATGAGTCAAAATCAAACAGGGCTCGCTGCAAAGCCTTTTTCCCTGTACTACAGTGCACCGAGCGTTTACTAGTTACTAAGTAACACGTAATTCACAAAATAAGACTTTTTTTCCCAATTTAACTCAAGCGAAAACTTACCTGAACGCCACAGATGTCCCGGATGAGTCACCTTCTCTCTGGTGGGTTGCTAAGAGACGAATAACCGTCCACATTCAAACAGAAAAGAGCGGCATCGGCCTTCGGTCGTCAGCAAACTCATGGGCCGACCTTTGATGAGCTGGCGAAATAGAGCACACTCGCCTATACCTGGCCGATCCTTATTAGATCTTATAGTTTATGAGGCCGACGTTCTGCTCACGGGCCGACGTCGGCCAGACGTACGTGTGCTGTCTGGGGATGTGCCTTTTGGCCGAAATTTTATTTTATTTTTTCGACTCTTAATTTTATAATGCTTATAGCTCCGAAAGTTGGAAACTTAGCAGACTGAAACCAGTGTCATGTGAACCAGCTTGATCTGTGATTTTTTTCACAGCAAAGCTCTTGTCCGTAACCCCCTTGGTAAGTCCGCTATAGTAAGGAATGTGAAAAATATGCGCTCTTCATGTTTAACGTATTTTGCCATTAAACACGCAGACCGCTCAAATACAAAAACATTGTTTTTAAGTCAAACTCGATTTGTGAAAACTTTCACAATCGCTATTTATTGCGTAACAGTGTTCCTAATGCTCTGCTCTCTTTTTCTTCTATCAGTACTGGTCAGCTGACCCTTCCCTGAGTCATATTATTCACTATTCTGATCTGTGAAAACTTTTACAGTTCAGTACTGGTCAGCTGACCCTTCCCTGAGTCACTAACATCACTATTTTGATGTGTGAAAACTTTCACAGGTTAGTACTGGTCAGCTGACCCTTCCCTGAGTCATATTATTCACTATTCTGATCTGTGAAAACTTTCACAGTTCAGTACTGGTCAGCTGACCCTTCCCTGAGTCACTAACATCACTCTTCTGATCTGTGAAAACTTTCACAGTTCAGTACTGGTCAGCTGACCCTTCCTTGAGTCATATAAATCACTATTCTGATCTGTGAAAATATTCACAGGTCAGTACTGGTCAGCTGGCCCTTTCCTGAGTCATATTAATCACTATTCTGATCTGTGAAAATGTTCACAGTTCAGTATTGGTCAGCTGACCCTTTCCTGGGTCACTAACATCACTATTCTGATCTGTAAAAATGTTCACAGGTCAGTACTGGTAAGCTGGCCCTTCCCTAAATCACTAACATCACTATTCTGATCTGTGAAAACTTTCACAGGTCAGTACTGGTCAGCTGACGCTTCCCTAAGTCACTAACATCACTATTCTGATCTGTGAAAACTTTCACAGTTCAGTACTGGTCAGCTGACCCTTCCCTAAGTCACTAACATCACTATTCTGATCTGTGAAAACTTTCACAGTTCAGTACTGGTCAGCTGACCCTTTCCTGGGTCACTAACATCACTATTCTGATCTGTGAAAACTTTCACAGGTCAGTACTGGTCAGCTGACGCTTCCCTAAGTCACTAACATCACTATTCTGATCTGTGAAAACTTTCACAGTTCAGTACTGGTCAGCTGACCCTTTCCTGAGTCATATTAATCACTATTCTGATCTGTGAAAATGTTCACAGTTCAGTATTGGTCAGCTGACCCTTTCCTGGGTCACTAACATCACTATTCTGATCTGTAAAAATGTTCACAGGTCAGTACTGGTAAGCTGACCCTTCCCTAAATCACTAACTTCACTATTCTGATCTGTGAAAACTTTCACAGTTCAGTACTGGTCAGCTGACCCTTCCCTAAGTCACTAACATCACTATTCTGATCTGTGAAAACTTTCACAGTTCAGTATTGGTCAGCTGACCCTTTCCTGGGTCACTAACATCACTATTCTGATCTGTGAAAACTTTCACAGGTCAGTACTGGTCAGCTGACGCTTCCCTAAGTCACTAACATCACTATTCTGATCTGTGAAAACTTTCACAGTTCAGTACTGGTCAGCTGACCCTTCCCTAAGTCACTAACATCACTATTCTGATCTGTGAAAACTTTCACAGTTCAGTACTGGTCAGCTGACCCTTTCCTGGGTCACTAACATCACTATTCTGATCTGTAAAAATGTTCACAGGTCAGTACTGGTAAGCTGACCCTTCCCTAAATCACTAACATCACTATTCTGATCTGTGAAAACTTTCACAGTTCAGTACTGGTCAGCTGACCCTTCCCTAAGTCACTAACATCACTATTCTGATCTGTGAAAACTTTCACAGTTCAGTATTGGTCAGCTGACCCTTTCCTGGGTCACTAACATCACTATTCTGATCTGTGAAAACTTTCACAGGTCAGTACTGGTCAGCTGACCCTTCCCTAAGTCACTAACATCACTATTCTGATCTGTGAAAACTTTCACAGTTCAGTACTGGTCAGCTGACCCTTTCCTGAGTCATATTAATCACTATTCTGATCTGTGAAACCTTTCACAGTTCAGTATTGGTCAGCTGACCCTTCCCTGGGTCACTAACATCACTATTCTGATCTGTGAAAACTTTCACAGTTCAGTACTGGTCAGCTGACCCTTTCCTGAGTCATATTAATCACTATTCTGATCTGTGAAAACTTTCACAGTTCAGTACTGGTCAGCTGGCCCTTCCCTGATTCATGTAAATCACTATTCTGATCTGTGAAAACTTTCACAGTTCAGTATTGGTCAGCTGACCCTTCCGTGAGTCACTAACATCACTTTTCTGATCTGTGAAAATGTTCACAGGTCAGTACTGGTCAGCTGGCCCTTCCCTAAATCACTAACATCACTATTCTGATCTGTGAAAATGTTCACAGGTCAGTACTGGTTAGCTGGCCCTTTCCTGAGTCATATTAATCACTATTCTGATCTGTGAAAACTTTCACAGGTCAGTATTGGTCAGCTGACTCTTTCCTGGGTCACTAACATCACTGTTCTGATCTGTGAACATTTTCACAGGTCAGTACTGGTCAGCTGAACATTCCCTGAGTCAGTAACATCACTATTTTAATCTGTGAAAAAATTCACAGTTCAATTTGGGTCAGAATAGTGATGTACATGAATCAGGAAATGGTCAGCTGACCAGTACTGAACTGTGAAAATGTTCACAGATCAGAACAGTGATGTTAGTGACCCAGGAAAGAGTCAGCTGACCAATACTGACCTGTGAAAGTTTTCACAGATCAGAATAGTGATGTTAGTGACTCAGGGAAGTGTCAGCTGACCAGTACTGAACTGTGAAAATTTTCACAAACCAGTACTGAACTGTGAAAGCTTTCACAGATCAGAGTTGAGATTAATATGACTCAGGGAAGGGTCAGCTGACCAGTACTGAACCGTCAAAGTTTTCACAGATCAGAATAGTGATGTTAGTGACCCAGGAAAGGGTCAGCTGACCAGTACTGACCTGTGAAGGTTTTCACAGATCAGAATAGTGATGTTAGTGACCCAGGAAAGGGCCAGCTGACCAATACTGAACTGTGAACATTTTCACAGATCAGAATATTGATGTTAGTGACCCAGGAAAGGGTCATCTGACCAATACTGAACTGTGAAAGTTTTCACAGATCGGAATAGTGATTTACATGACTCAAGGAAGGGTCAGCTGACCAGTACTGAACTGTGAAAGTTTTTTTACAGATCAGAATAGTGATTTACATGACTCTAGGAAGGGTCAGCTGACCAGTACTGAACTGTGAAAGTTTTCACAGATCAGAATAGTGATGTTAGTGACCCAGGAAAGGGTCAGCTGACCAGTACTGAACTGTGAAAGTTTTCACAGATCAGAATAGTGATGTTAGTGACCCAGGGAAGGGTCAGCTGACCAATACTGAACTGTGAAAGTTTTCACAGATCAGAATAGTGATTTGCATGACTCAGGGAAGGGTCAGCTGACCAGTACTGAATTGTGAAAGTTTTCACAGATCAGAATAGTGATTAATATGACTCAGGAAAGGGTCAGCTGACCAGTACTGAGCTGTGAACATTTTCACAGATCAGAATAGTGATGTTAGTGATTTAGGCAAGGGCCAGCTGACCAGTACTGACCTGTGAACATTTTCACAGATCAGAATAGTGATGTTAGTGACCCAGGAAAGGGTCAGCTGACCAGTACTGAACTGGGAAAGTTTTCACAGATCAGAATAGTGATGTTAGTGACTCAGGGAAGGGTCAGCTGACCAGTACTGATAGAAGAAAAAGAGAGCAGAGCATTAGGAACACTGTTACGCAATAAATAGCGATTGTGAAAGTTTTCACAAATCGAGTTTGACTTAAAAACAATGTTTTTGTATTTGAGCAGTCTGCGTGTTTAATGGCAAAATACGTTAAACATGAAGAGTGCATATTTTTCACATTCCTTACTATAGCGGACTTACCAAGGGGGTTACGGACAAGAGCTTTACTGTGAAAAAATTCACAGATCAAGCTGGTTCACATGACACTGGTTTCAGTCTGCTAAGTTTCCAACTTTCGGAGCTATAAGCATTATAAAATTAAGAGTCGAAAAAATAAAATAAAATTTCGGCCAAAAGGCACATCATCACCAGAATTCACAAATCATGGAGAACCACATTCAGGATTATTTGCATGTTTGTGACAGCGCATTGTGTATTTATAGCCAAAAGAAAAAACAAATATCAAACCGCAAACTATCTTTACTGCGGTCTGTAAAACATGCTATAATATGTAAGAGCATGAACCGCTGGATCACAATTACTGTAGTCTATGGGAAAATAATGTTTGGATTTTATATATTGTTAATATCAAATGTGATATCTAGTGACAAGTTAACACATTTACAATGTAATATTTGTAATCAGCGATTTGACTGTAAATAACGTTAATTTATTGCAACAGTAAAATTAGATTTTGGCTATAGCTGATACTGTATGTGTGTGTGGGTTTTTTTTTTTTTTTTTTAAGTTATTTCATTTTCGTATGATCAAACTGTGTAATCATTTAGCCTACATGTCGACTGCAAATATATTCATACTTTCAGAATTATTCTGCTAGTGAACACAAGCCACAATGTAACATGTACAAAGTGCAGCACTAATTTGCAGCTTTTCAACTACAGAAAAGGCTATTATATTTTATATACTGTTATAATCGAATAAAATACCACCTATTGAACGCAAATAACAAGTTAACACGTTTATAAAGTAACATTTCTAAGCAGCGTTTCAACTAGAATTTAACATCATATGTCATTCACTACAATCAAGAAATCAAATCACAAGTCTCCGAAGTATTTCTATGAGAAAAACGGCAAAACAACGTGGAAATAACGACAAGTTTTTATATTAATTAAAGGAGACATCAGCTAGTCTCTGAAGAAAATGTACCATGTTTTTACTATAGTAAATATAGTTTAACGATAGCGTTTGTAATTAAACCACATTAGCCACAAATTTACAGTTGCCTGAGACTCCATGAAAGCTACTTTAACATCATAAACCATAAAATGTAATATACTTTTACTTTAATATTAGTTTTCATAACAAGTAAACACAGGTCACAAGTTAACACGAGCACATTTTCTTGATTTAGCCAGTTGCATAATGTCACGTGAGAGTAAAATACTACTTGACTCGGCGCAGTTCATTGGCTCAATGTGTTCGTTACTGTCGTCTCATAGTGCGACTGCTTTTTGCGGTCGAGATAGAGATAGAGATTTCTACAGAAAAACAAAACTCCAGGGAGCTACAAACGCACACCACTCTGCAACACGGGACCGGAAGCACCGGATAAATTACCAAAAGTTTCAGCTAATACACCAATATCATGCAATCACTCGTTTGAGCCTTCTCAGATTTTTCAGGATGGAGGAGAAAAGGTTTATGCTGTATAGGAGATCTCTGTATAAATGATCAATTTGCATCTTTTTCACAACTTAAAAGTAAGTTTACACTCCCACAGTCTCACTTTTTCCGCTATTTGCAATTAGAAATGACATCAAGAAAAATATTCCAGTTTATAAACAAACCTGAAAATCATGTTATACACAATCTCTTATCATCTAATCCTGAAACCAGACACTTGGTATATTGCTTTATTCATGCTTTTGCAAGATCAGTATGTACTAAGCGCCTCAAAGCAGTCTGGTCTACTGAATTGAATGTTGAAGTGGCTGATGAGACCTGGGAAGAAGCCTTGTTGAGAATAAAGAGTTAAGAGTTCAGTAAATTTGAAATATAAATTAATCCAGTTCAAAGTTATACATCGCCTTCATTATTCCAAAACTAGATTAAATGCGATAGATGCAATAGGGAAGAGGAGACACTGGCACATTTATTTTGGTTTTGTCCTGTTCTGTATGTTTTCTGGTCTAACATTTTCAACTTGTTTTCTAGTGCTTACAAAATTAATATTCAATCTGACCACAGTCTGGCTATTTTTTGGCTATTCTGATGTGATGGACGCTCTCCCCCATACTCATCAACAGGCTCTAATGGTCGGCATGATTGTAGCCAAAAAAGTGATACTACTCAATTGGAATTCTCCACAAGCCCTTGTTTTCAGAGATGGTTGAATGAGATGCTATACTTTATTCACATGGAACAATTGGAGCTTTCCTCACAGAAAACATTTGAAGCCACATGGGGACCTATCTTGAGACTCTTGGAAATTTTTGTACTATTGGATTTATAAAACAATTGTGAATTTTGTCATTTATGTTTATGTATATTTTTTTAATAATTATATTGTATATATTTGTTAATTGAGGCAATCCAGGTTTTCTTTTTTTTTTTTTCTGTCTGTCTGTGGGTGTAAATATCTATATTTTGTTATCCTATGTTGGTTTGTGTTTGTTAATATAACTTCTAAAACTTTAAATAAAATAATAATAAGTAAAAAAAAAAAAATGTGAGTGGAGCCAATTTATTTGCAATGTTCAGTAACATTAAAGGATGCAAGATGCATACTTAGCATATTGTTTTACATCGAATTGAATGAAAATAGCCTAACCTATAAGAACGACTTGCGGATTGATGTGAACACCAGCAAGTAGGAATAATGCTCAGAATGCTTGTGAATTAAACATCTCCGATGACGTTCATTACCATGGATTTTATCGAGTTACAAGAAAAGGTAGTTAAGGGATTTAATTGTGAACTCAATTACTGATTTTATGTGTAATACATGCTACATTGACACGGCATTCAAATCCTCACACTTGCAGAAGTGGGCAGCCACAGACTGACAGCTGGCACAGAGTGACTAATCTGCATTTAAAAAAAAAAAAAAAAGTTTAAAGATTAGTTACCATTAATTATTGTTGCCAAGTTATCTAGTCATTGCTTGCTTACAGTGCTTTGTTATATGGAGCAGTTTGTTAGATCGCAATCTATCTGATTTATTTGTCTAATGAAGTGCCGACAGATGTACGAAAGTACACAATTTAGGCTACACAGCAATTTAAACAAAGGCAGAATACCGTAAAACTCCAGGGCGGCACAGTAATATTGATGAATGGCTAAACAAATGCAGAGCACCGTAACTCAATTTGAGCATTCAAAAAACAAAGTCACAGAGTGATAACTGATGTTATACTGTGTTCTGCCTTGCTTTCTTCTGGGCTTTTCCTACAGCAGCACTGCTGTCACTACTGTCGAGCTAGGCGGGCCTGGTTTCAGCAACCAGGCACCTCAGTTTCTCCCACGTCCGACCTTTTTGCCCACTTTCGATTATCTGGGAGTGACATGCGTTGATGCGCTGCCAAGATGGTGGCGGTCAGCTCCGCCCACTTTAGACTTCAGAAATGCTCTTCTGAAACCTATGAGTGATGTCACAGGCACTACGTCCATGTTTTTTTTTTTTTTTTTTCTTTACAGTCTGTGGTAAAAACACAATTACATGTAAATTGTCAGTGTCTGACATAAAAACTAAGCTAGTCATTGTCCCATGAGATAGCAAATAACACATATAGGCTACAATTTTCGTTATGTTTTATTTAGTTTTTAGTAAAATCAAATGTGACCTTGTTGTTTGGCAGTACGTTCCCCTCGAGACTGCTTCGCAAACACTTGCCGCGTCCCATGTAAAGGGCTTTTAAGTGGTCTTCAGACAAAGCGTGAACACAAGCACAGGACTGTTTGAGAGCAGCTGTGCATCAGCGTGTACCGGACTGAGTCCAAAGAGCAAATACTGTACCCGTGCCTGTCATCTGTCCGACCCACACCGCACCCGAGACATACATATTATTCCACCCGTTAGGTCAGTTTTATCAGTTCACCCATCAGGTACCTGTGGGTAACCGTCCACATGCAGAACTCTGGGATGGTTGGTCAGTATTTGTCCCACCCCTCCTCTATTTATGGCTGGGTCAATAGTAACAGTGACAAGCACTGCGTTTTACAGTTATTAACTCAACTACAAAGAGAAAAAAAAAAATAAAAAAGAGGGTAAGGGGAATGAACTTTTATGGATTATTATGGAAGTGCATGAAAATTCAGTGTCATCAGTTTGTCAAAAAGAACACAGAATGTTTCACGCACCATTTACACGTGGTAGGCAGCAGGTGTACATTTTTTTTTTTTCGTACCAACTAACATTTTGAAAATACGAACATTTCATGAATTCAAAGGTCTACGTCAAAATGGCTCTACAAACAATTTACACAAAAATTCATTCTGCTCGTGTTTCATGAATGAGGCCCAATGTGATCTCCTCTGACTTGATGGAATCAAAGTCTGATGCAAGAAAATCGAGTCTGTGATCATCATAAACTTGTAACGGGACTCGTATGAAGCGTGATAGATCCAAGTGCGAGCTTTTATTGAACACAACGTAGTCAGACAGGCAAGGTCGATCTCCAACAAACAGTGATATCCGGGGCAAACCAATAGCGTAATCCAGTAAACAGGCAGAACGTCAAAATACCAGTGAGCAGTCCAAAATAACAAATGAACAAGGCAATGAAACTAGACAAAACTATGGCAATGGCAACAAGATATAACTATGACTATGAAACAAAACGATAACCATGGAATTAACAAAAACAAGGCAAAGAAAACAGGGAAAACGCTTGGTAGAGTCCACACAGGCAAAACAATACTTTGCCCCGCCTGTTTGGCATGGCCCTCCTTATATGGCCACCAAAGAGGCAGCAGAGGGAGCGGTAACAGACAGTCCATGGGCAAGGGCTCCCTCTGCTGGCGTGGTATTACAGAATCCCCCCCTCTAGGAGCGACTCCTGGTGCTCAAAACAACAACAGTCAAGGAGGCTGGGGGAACAGAGGCAAAACAGGGGGTGGGACAGAGGGCCAGGTCCATGCAGAGGAGGTGGGCCTGGATCATGGAGCAGTGACAGACGGTGAATCACTGGAGGACCTGGGCCATAGAACAGTAGCAGACAGTGAAACACTGGAGGGCCTGGGCCGTGGAGCAGTGGCAGAGAGTGGAACCCTGGAGGACCTTGGCCGTTGAGCTGTGGCAGACAGTGGAACCTTGGAGGACCTGGGCCATGGAACTGTGGCAGACACTGGAACCCTGGAGGACCTGGACTGTGGAGCACTGGAGCAGAAGTCCACCATGTTTGATTCTGAGGAGCCTGGAACCATGGTGGAGCAGGTGGGGCAGGCAGAGCAGGGAGCCATGGCGGGGCAGGCAGAGCAGGGAGCCATGGCAGGGCAGGCAAAGCAGGGAGAACAGGGAGAGCAGACAGGAGCAAAGATACCCACAGTGGAACAAATGACATCCATAGCAGAGTAGAGAGTTCATGATTGGCCTCCTTGGGCCGTGACATGGCAGGCAGAGGGTTCATGATTAGCCTCCTGGGCCGTTACATGGCAGGGAGACAGTTCAGAGGTGGCCTCCATGACTGTGATAGGACGGGCAGAGAGTTCATAGGAGGATGCCGCCACCTCCGGGGGCATTGGTGTAGATTCGTAGACAAGCGAGGCCTCTGGCACAGACTCGTGGACAGACGAGACCTCTGGAGCAGACTCGTGAACATACGAGGCACTGAGTTCATAAATGGACGCCCCCTCCTTGGGAGGTTCCACAGCATACGCTGACACCTCTGGAGGCACTGGCGCAAACTCGTGGACAGGAGACTCCTCTAGCACCGACTTGTGGTCAGACGAGGCCACTGGAGCAGACTTGTGGTCAGACGAGGCCACTGGAGCACAGTGTGTAGTCCACAAGCTTAAAATGGTGATCGCCATGACAGGCAGCACAGAAGATAGTGGGATGCCTGCTGGGCTTGAGGGAGTGGAGGCTGTGGGGTTAGAGAGCGTGGGCTCTGCGTGGCTTGGGAGCATGGGCTTGGCATGGCTTGGGAGATGAGACGAGACCTGGTGAGGCTCTGGAAGGACGTCCGTGGCTTGGCGAGGCTCTGTACAAGCAGCCATGTCGTGAGGAGGCTCTGTTAGGAGCGCAGCTGTTTCTTGACTTGATTCAGGAAGGTCTGTCGTGACTTGACTTGACTCAGGGAGGTCTGCCGTGACTTGACTTGACTCAGGGAGGTCTTCCGTGACTTGACTTGACTCAGGGAGGTCTGCCGTGACTTGGCTTGACTCAGAGAAATCAGTGATGACTTGATTTGACTCGTGAAGAACAGCTGTGACTTGACTTGGCTCATGAAGGTCAGCTGTGACTTGACTTGGCTCATGAAGGTCAGCTGTGGCTTGACTTGGCTCGAGAACAACAGCAGTAACTTGACTTGGCCCATGAAGATCTGCTGTAACTTGGCTTGGCTCATGGAGATCAGCTGTGGTTTGGCTTAACAGACAACCCAGCTGTAACTTGACTTGATTCATTAACAACAGCTGTAACATGGCTTGACTCAGAAACAACAGCTGTAACGTGGCTTGATTCAGGAACAACAGCTGTAACTTGGCTTGACTCATGGAGAACAGCTGTGACTTGGCTTGACTCATGGAGAATAGCTGTGACTCGGCTTGACTCATGGAGAACAGCTGTAACTTGACTTGGCACTGAAAGTGCAGCCCTGACTTGATTTGACACCAGAGGATCAGCCATCACTTGGTTTGCTTTGGGTGTGGCAGACATGGCGAGATGAGATTTGGATGGGATGATTTTGGACTGATGAGGCTCAGGCATGACAGCCATCTTGGCAGGGGACTCAGATGGGGCGGCCATCTTGCGAACAGGCTTGGGGATGGCGGCCATCTTGCATCAGGCATGGTGTGAGCAGGCCCTGGAGCGGCGGCCATGACAGGAGCAGGCCCTGGAGCGGCAGGCATGGCGTGAGCAGGCCCTGGAGCGGCAGGCATGGCGTGAGCAGGCCTTGGAGCGGAAGACGTGACGTGAGCAGGCCTTGGAGCGGAAGACGTGTGATGACGCTTTTGAGTGGCCGGCATAACGTGAACAGACTCTGGTTTGACAGGCATGGCGTGAACAGGCTTTGGCTTGGCAGACGTAACGAGTGCAGGCTGTGGTTTGGTGGACATGACTTGAGTAGACTGTGGCTTGGCAGACGTGGCGTGAAAAGGCTCTGACGTGACTTGAATAATTCTAGACATGACGGAAAGTTTACCAGGTTTGGCAGATACTGGGGGATAGCAGTGTTCCTCATCAGCTACCCCCACAGTAAATGGTGAACCAGCCAACTGAAGACCAAAGTCAATGTATTGTTCTAGTGACCAGTGAATTTTTCCTCCAAGTAGGCAGGAACGAATGGGCTCATTTAATCCATGCCGAAAAATGTCCTTAAGCACCACCTCACTGAAAGTCACCAAATGGCACAGTTCACAAAAGTCCATAACATAATCTTCAATAAGCCGGTTACCCTGGTGAAGATGAAAGAGGCGTGATCCTGGATCCATGGTTAAGGTTGTGTGTTCTGAAAGCCGCTGGATCTTTTGTAGGCAAAGTATTCTGTAACGGGACTCATATGAAGCGTGATAGATCCAAGTGTGAGCTTTTATTGAACACAACGTAGTCAGACAGGCAAGGTCGATCTCCAACAAACAGTGATATCCAAGGCAAACCAATAGCGTAATCCATTATTTTATTTATTTTTTTTTTTTATTAGAATATGCAAGATGTACATAAATTGGGATCTCAAACAGGGATAAATAAACCAACAAAACAGACAAACAAACAGAAAAAAAAAAAAAAAAAAAACAGACAGGCAATACAAAATCAATGGTTCAGGAACTGTCAGATGTGTGCATTTGTGTGTGTGTGTGTTTGCATATAAAGATAACTGGGTGGATATGTCACAGTACATGAAGCACACAGAAACAATAGATGACAATATAGTAATGATAATGAGATAACCGGAGGATAAATCAGAACAGTAGTAATAGTAATGATAACAAAATTATTAGTAATAATATTAATGATAGTAATGAAGAGGTGAGGGGGGGGTTTTGGGAATCAGGAAGAGGACTAACAATAATAATAATAATAATAATAATAATAATAATAATAACAACAATAATAATAATCACCATTATTAGAAGAGAGGGAAAGAGCAGGAAGAAGAAGAAAAAAAAAAAAAAAAAAGAGAGAGAGAGAGAGAGAGAGAAAAAAGAAAGAGGAACAAACAGTAGAAAAAGATGTCTAAGAAGATGAAGGGAAGAGAAAAGAAATAGAGACAAGACGCAGAGGAAAGTAATAATAATAATAATAATAATAATAATAATAACAATAACAATAACAATAATAATAATAATAATAATAATAATAATAATAATAATAAAGTACAAACAAAAACAAAATAACAATATTAATATTAATAATAATCATCATCAAAATAACAATAATAATAATAACAACAATAATAATAATTATTATCACTATTACTATCATCACCATAGTGATAATAAGACTGAAAGAGGTAAAACAACCCCAATAATTATGTGAGTATATGAGGAGGAGGTGGAAGTTATATAATCAGCCTTGAAATGCAGTGTGTGTCAGTTGCTTTGTGATGCATTAAAAAAGGTATGACGTTCGGCATGGATCAGTCCAGTGCAATGCCCAGGCTGCCATGCCCACGTCTCCCTTACCCTGTGAATGAAGCCTTCTTTTTTTTTTTTTTTTTCTTCCTTCGTTACTTCCCACCTCTCTCCTAATTTTATTTATTTATTTTTTTTCCTCCTTCAATCTGTTTATTTATTTATTTATTTATTTATTTATTTTATTTTTTATTTTTTTCCTCCTTTTCCCTTCATCCAATCCGTTTTTTTCCTTCTTTTTTTTTTTTTTTTTTTTTTTTTTTTCTTTTTTCCCTTCTATTTAAAAAAGGACATAAATTGAGAGAAACAGCAAAAAATAGAATGGATAGAGTAAATAGAACAAGAGAAATAAAGCGGTACGTAAAGATTTTTTTTCTTTCTTTTCTCCCCCCTCCCCCTCCTCCCCCCTTTTTGGATATTTAATTTGATGAAGTACTAGACACAGTTTCTAACTCTTCCTATCCCCCTCGCCCCCCCCCCCCACCTCTTGTTCACATACTGATGAAGGTGTTGTTGGGGAATGACTCCAGACAAAGAGGATCTTCAATAGAGATGTATTCTGTTAATAAGTTTTTCCAGGATGAAATGCAAATGGTATTTCTTGATTTCCAGTTCATGAGGATAGTTTTCTTGGCGATAGTTAGAAACACCAGTAGTAATTGACCATTTGAATTATTTATATCTATTGTGGATATGTCACCTAATATGCAGAGGGAGGGAGACAGTGGGATGTGACATCCCATAAAGTTTGATAGTGAGTTGGTGACCTTTTCCCAGAATGTTTTAATCGAAGTGCAGTGCCATAGGGCGTGAAGATAAGTGTCAGGTGTGTTTTGTGTGCAATGTGAACATGTCTCTGAGGTGAAACCCATTTTAAATAATTTCTGCCCAGTTAGATGAGTTCTGTGAAGTACTTTATACTGTATGAGTTGTAAGTTAGCATTTCTAGTCATGGAATATATGTTTTTGCAAATTTGAGTCCAAAAATCAGCATTGGCAGTAATGGATAAGTCTGATTCCCATTTGATGGTTGGTAGAACTAATGTGTTGTCTGATTTTGATATCATTTTGTATATTTTGGAGAGTAATTTTTTGGAGGAAGATATATTAATAAACCCGGAAATTTTTAGGGGGTAGGTCTAGATTAATTGGTTGGTTAAGTAATTTTGATTTAATTGACGATTTGATTTGTAAATATTCCAAGAAGCAATTACTCCCAATGCTGTATGTCTGGGCTATATGGGAAAATGTTGCCAGGTGGTTATTATTAATAATATGCTGTAGTTGTGTGATTCCCTTATCTGCCCATGTGCGAAAGTTGAGTGGCTTCTTGTTAGCTAAAAAATCAGGGTTATTCCAAATTGGGGTGTATTTACATGGTATGAGTGGGGAGTTTGTGATCTGATGGCGTAATCCATTAAACAGGCAGAATGTCAAAATACCAGTGAGCAGTCCAAAATAACAAATGAACAAGGCAATGAAACTAGACAAAACTATGGCAATGGAAACAAGGTATAACTATAACTATGAAACGAAATGATAACTGTGGAAATAACAGAAACAAGGCAAAGAAAACAGGGAAAACGCTTGATAGAGTCCACACAGGCAAAACAATACTTCACCCAGCCTGTTTGGCATGGCCCTCCTTATATGGCCACCAAACAGGAACTAACCAAAGAGGGAGCAGAGGGAGCGGTAACAGACAGTCCATGGGCAAGGGCTCTCTCCGCTGGCGTGGCGTTACAAAACTATGCAATTTTCTATGGAATCAGTCGACTCAAATCTGCAGAATGGCTCTGACCTTTGGCAACTTCTCCAGACTGTAAATTGTGTTGGGCTTGCGTGTAAATCGTGTGTAAGTAAGTGTTACTCAGCTGAACGTGGACCAGTCTAGATGTTGCAATGTGCTTAAGTGACACTTCACTATAAATATATAATTGATCAAAAGTTTGTTTAAAATAAACTAGAACATTTAATGAAACATGATGTAAACTTATTGGAAACAGGGGTGTGCTTAAAGGGTACAAACATGTACCCATTAAGCACATCCAGACTGTATTTAATGATGTACATCTTGATTAAAATGCTTTTGTCATTTAAAATAAAATTAAATATTTTTGTGTGAGATATTAATGTTTTATTTGAACATATATTTTTGTACTGAAACCAATATCTTGTGCACTACAAATGTCTCAGTGTAGATTTAGGTGAGCTTAATAGGTATGTTTACCCTACAGAATTTTAAAAATTCAAATCACCACCTGCTTTTGGTGGTTATCAGTGCATTACAAAGGTACAAAACAGATTCCAGTACTTCAACAGGTTGGTATATTAACATTATATCAGTTAATGCAATTATGGTATTTAAATGTAAATTTAAGTTAAAACTGTAAAACCTAAAATGTTGCTACCGTATACCGTAAACAATAAATGCTTTGTAATTCATTTTGCATAAACTTAACATATCTTAATGTGGGCACAATGAAAATGACTATGATGCTTATTCCACTATATTTTTAAGCTTCATGCATGTCTTTGTAAAGATAACTTACATTTTAAAGGAAAACTTTGTCATTTTTCACTATTACTCACTGTGGAACCATTTAAGCCCACCTTATGTGTTCCAATTAGGAAACCCTCTAATTACAAACTTAGACTAAGTGAAAGTGTTTAATGATAAGTTTGTGTGCTTTTATCTTACTAACCTTTTACCTTACCTTACTAACTACCTTAATTTACAACTATATTTAGATATTTAGGACTACAGATTACAGATTAGTGAGTGAAGGTCAAGATCAGAGTTGATGCTCATCAGGGACGGGAGACCTTCCTCAGTTCAGTGATAGAGGGCAAGATTTTAGAGTGTCTTCAAGTAGACTGTAAACAAGAAGCTTTATGTTATATAGGCTAAATGTACATGAAAGAAAGAACAATGTGAGGTGAGGTGATCTAAATGTGTTTAAACTAGTGTGTCTTTGTACAGTCCTTACAGGTCCTGTGTGGCTAGGGTCAAATGTTATTAGTACAGATGAAACAGTAAAAGGAATTTTTAGAACACTTCTGTGTCACTGAATAAATATATTAATGTTTTACTTCTTTAAAATCTATATATATATATATAGAGAGAGAGAGAGAGAGAGAGAGAGAGAGAGAGAGAGAGAGAGAGAGAGAGAGATTTTAAAGAAGTAAAACATTAATATATTTATTCAGTGACAGAAGTGTTTTAAAAATTCCTTTTACTGTTTCATCTGTACTAATAACATTTATATATATATATATATATATATATATATATATATATATATATATATATATATATATATATATATATATATATATATATATATACAGGGGTTGGACAATGAAACTGAAACAATATAGTGTTGGAGGTTTCATGGCTGTATTTGCACAGCCTGTGGCCAGTCTTTACTGATTGCACATTCCACCAATAAGAGCAGACTGCAAAGGTTGACTATGTGTATCAAATGGCTCAAACATTGTACCCTCAAGGTGGTGCTGTGTATCCGGATGATAATCCACACACAGCAAGACTGGTGACAGAGTGGTTTGATGAACATGAAAGTGAAGCTGAACATCTCCCATGGCCTGAACAGTCACCAGATCTGAATATTATTGAGCCACTTTGCGGTGTTTTGGAGGAGCGAGTCAGGAAACGTTTTCCTCCACCAGCATCACGTAGTGACCTGACCACTGTTCTGCAAGAGAAGAATGGTTCAAAATCCCTATGGCTACTGTGCAGGACTTGTATTTGTCATTCCCAAGATAAAATGATGCTGTATTGGCTGTAAAAGGAGGTCCAATACCATACTAATTGTGGTCTAAAACCAGATGTTTCAGTTTCATTGTCCAACCCCTGTATATATATATATATATATATAGGGGATGGATGGGTTGGGGTGATACTATGGAAGTCAATGGAGACCATAAATTTTTGGGTTACCAACATTCTTAATAATATTTTCCTTTGTGGTCAAAATATTCACGCAGGTTTGGAACAACTAGAGGGTTACAGAAATTTCCTTTTTGGGTGAACTAGCCCTTTAAATATTGTAAAAGCTGTCCATTTCTGGCAAGACTTTAGAGAGGGGGAAGGCCTGAAAACGGACATCAAAGTTGCTTTGTTTCTAACATGTTTGTATGTATGTAACACTGTTTTTTTCTGTTTCACAGAAATAAGTTTTGTTGTTTAAAATTAGCAAAAATGACTATTACATAGTTGTGTAAACTGTCTCATGCGCCACCTGTTAGAAGGAATGGGCGCATTGATAGTGCAGTACCTATATATATATATATATATATATATATATATATATATATATATATATATATATATATATATATATATATATATATATATATATATATATAGGTACAACACAAAGTGAGTCTAAATTCCTTCTGTTACTACATCTACTGTTATCTGCACAGTAGAAGTTTTTGTGATGTTAGCAGCAACAGAGCTACTGATCTCTCTCATTACTGCTCAGGCCACTAGGCTTGAGGCCTAAATCTGTGTACAGTCTGTATGGACCAGCACCAGTCTTTTCTGTTGGGAGGGTTAAATATGGCTGCTGTAGTGTTTGCTCTTCCCCAACTGTAGCATTAAAACTCTGACCTATTTAAAGCTGAGTGCAGACCAGCAAAGAGGGAATATGAGAGAGATTCCATCTCTCCCTTGATCCTTTAGTGTTTACTCTCTGTAATATCCTTTTGAGGAAAATAACAATACAGAGACCACAAGTGATCTGAAAATAAACATAACAATCCATAAAAGAACTTCAGTATTCATTGCCTGCATCGATGGGCAAGCTTTAAGGGAAATGCTCTACACAATGAGCAAATCCACACATCAAATAGTGCTCCTCACGTAAAGCACATGGAAGACTGTTCTATTAAAAAATGTTTTCTATGAAAAATGTATTCTATGAAAAATGTGTGGTTGCAGAAAACAAGGCTGTAAGGACTTAATCTTAAAAAAATGTCAAATGAGTGTTTATATATATGGGTCATTCCTTGTCAACTCAACCAGTGGTCTTTAGCTAAAGTTTTTGAGTTTGCTAATATTTTTTTCTGAAGAAGACAGACATGTATAGTGATGAAAGCCAAATTATTTAATGTCGTTGATGAATATTTACTGAGTAATCCACTATTTTGTAGAGGGAGGTCAAAATGGCAATTTTCTCCTTAGATTCAGAGTCAAGTTACAGGGGGGTAAAATGGCTTCTGAAAGATGGCAACACCATTATCTTATTTTTACCCAGAGATTGGTAGGTCTGTTAGTAAAATCTGTTGAATTTGGCAGTCTTTGTTGCATTATGCATTTGTTGCCAATGGTGACCATTCAAAAAGAAACAGCACTTTTTATATTACTAAAGTTTTTCTCCAAAGTTTGCATGCCTGTAACTCAAGAAGTATTAAAAATATCTTAATGCCCTTTTAGATAATGGGTCTTAACAAACTTTCCTTTTGGCGTCTTTATTTCTAATGCCCTATGAGATTCGGTTCCATAGATATTTAAATTTCAATATGGCGCCAGGAGTAAATCGTTAAAATTTACACATTTTCAGTGGTCAAAAACCAAATGTGGGTCAGTTTGAAAAAAGTATGATACTTCTTTTCTTTTTAAGAGGAATGTCTGCAGAACAAATGAAGTTGAAACTAGAGATGGGTCTCATTTTTTTCTGTCAAGACAACTGCATTGAACATACCTGAGTGCCATAAATATTATTTTTCCAAAGTTTGTGTGCCTATAATTCAAGAAATATTAACGATATTGCAGTATGATTTTAGATTTTAGTTGTTAATAAAGGTTTATTTTGGAATCTTAATTTTCGAGGCCCTACATCATTCAATCCCAGAGATATGGGGATCTCAATGAGGCTCCATATCCAGATTGTTGAATGTTACCCATTTTTAGTCGTCGAAGACCAAATGTTGGTCACACAAATATTTCACATAAAAGACATTGACATATAGTCCTTAAGAGAAAATAATAGTTTGTAGCATTTATAAAAATGACCGCATTCAAAAGTTTACTTACGGTTGATTCTTAAAACTGTGTTGTCACCTGAATGATCCACCGGTATTTTTTTTTTTTTTTTTTTTTTTCTGATAGTTTTTCATGAGTCCCTTGTTTGTTCTGAACAGTTAAACTGCCCCCTGTTTTTTAGGAAAAATCTTTCAGGTCGCACTAATTCTTTTTTTTTATTTTGTATTTAAATCCTTAACAACAATGATTATATGATTCTGAGAACCATCTTTTTGCACTGAGGACAACTGAGGGACTCAAATTCTATTACAGAAGGTTCAAATGCTTACTGATGCTCCAGAAGGAAACCCAATGCATTAAGAACCAGGGGTGTAAACTTTTTGAATTTGAAGATCAGGGTAAATTTAACTTATTTCGTCTTCTGGGAAACATGCAAGTATCTTCTGTAGCTCCTGAAGGGCTAAATGAAACAATATGATATTTAGGCAAAATAAGAAAAATCTACACATCTTCATTCTATTCAAAGTTTTACATCCCTGGCTCTTAATGCATCGGTTTCCTTCTGGAGCATCAGTGACCATTTGAGCCTTTTATAATAGTTGAATATGCATCCCTCAATTGTCCTCAGTGTGAAAAGATAGATCTCAAAATCATACAGTCATTGTTGGAAAGGGTTCTAATACACAAAAATGCTGAAAAACCGAAGAATTTGTAAGGCCTGAAGGATTTTTTCTGAAGAACAGCGGGCGGTTTAACTGTTCAGGACAAACAAGGGACTCATGAACTATCACTAAACAAAACAAACAAACAAACAAGCAAAAACAGCTGGTGAGAACAACACAGGTAACAACACAGTAAGAATCAAGCTTATGTAAACTTTTGAATGGGGTCATTTATGTAAATTCAACTATTTTTTATTTTTTTTCCTCTTGTGGATTATATGAAAATGTCTTATGTGAAATATCTTATTTAGGTCAGTACTAGGTAGTATATATATATATAACTTTTTACAGACTAGGCAAGGTGTTTGTAAACTTATGAACTCAACTGTATGTATGTATGCGCCTTAGTGAAAATATTCATACCATCTTTTATTTTTCACTTTTTTTTTTCTTCTTTTCCACATCAGTGTACACTCCATAAACCATAATAACAAAGCAAAAAACAGATTTGTGACAACTTTGCAAATTTATTAAAAAGGAAAAAAAATTGAAATAAGTACACTGCATAAGTATTCGTACTCTTTTTCTGGGACGCTTGAAATTTAGCTCAGGGGCATTCCAATATTGCTTGTAGATGTTACTACACTTGCAGTGGAGTTAATCTATGGCACACTGAATGGGTATGATTTGGAAAGACCTTTTATTGAGAGGTGTGTCTAACAGCTGAAATTGCATATAGGAGCAAAAGCCAAGCCTTGAGGTGAAAAGAACTACCTCTAAAGCTCAGAGGAAGGATTATGGTAAAATACAGATCTAGGGAAGAGTTCAGAAAAAAAAAAAAAAAAAAAAAAAATCTGCTGCATGTTCACAGAAGCATGTAGCCTTCTTTACCCTTAATGGAAGAAGTTTAGAACAACCAGTCCACTACTTATTGTAGAAGTGTCCTCCTGGCCAAACTGAGCAATCAATAGTGAATGGCCGTGGTTAGATTGCACAGTAAAATCTGGTTCCAATCTATCTAGTTCTAAAAGTACACTGTTCGTGGTGTTGAATTGATAGTGTTAATATAGCACCTTACAGTGTAGAAAAATTACACTGCCAGTGTAAAGTGTTACTTACTGTTGTTGTTCCCACGCGTCCTGGCAAACCTGGAAAATTGATGACTAATTTTTTTAGTCCTGGAAAACACATGGAAAATGAGAGAAAATGGAAAATGTCCTGGAAAATCTTTAGTTGTCCTGGAAAATTATTATTAAAAAAAAAAGGAATTGTGCTGTCCTTTAGCCAAGCCCGAAACAAATAATCCTAGTAGCAGAAAATGTTCAAATGCCATAAATCGTAACCGGTCAGTTTCTGCTCCAAACGTGCAATTAGCCGTCAGCTCTTTTGTTTTATTTCACACACACTGTATTGCAAGCATTTTCCAAAATGTCATTTGTGTGGAAATATTACGAAGTCTGTAAATGGGACATTAACAAAGGCCAGAGATGCTGAAAACGAATGCAAAGAGGAGAAAATGCTGGAAAAGCAAGCTCACTGTTCATGATGCGCAAAATATTGGAATAAAATTTTACCGGGGGGGGGGGGTGTTTATAGTGTACGAATGTATCTCTGAGGGGAACTCAGAAAAGCTTAGATGGTGCTTAGTTTATAGCGATAACCAGGGAAACACTGTATTGCTGCAGATCCATAAGCACCACCTGCTGTCAGAGAGTGACTTTGCACTCTCAATCAACCAGTGTGCTGTTTTTGTTTACTGCAGATATTTTTTATGTAGCATAATTTCACAAAGATAAATTAGATCAGAAACTACTCATGTATGTAGTAGTGTTGCGCAATATACCGGTACTTAAAAAGTATCGCAATACCCTGCTTTTAAAAATGGTACGATTCTGCATTTTACTAGTACCGGTACTTTAAGAATGTATTTTAATAAGAGCCGTATTTCTGCGTGTCTGTGTTAGTGAATGGCGCAGACGCGCAATTTTGTTTACTACACACATACGCGTGATGCTCCCAGTGTTTTCAACCTTTGCCGCTGCAATATATGAGTACATGAACACATGAACATATTCTCTAGACCTGCTCTGAGAGTCACTAAATGAGCATTTTACCGTTTCTTTTGCAGAAAACTATCGTCATATAATGAAGACCCACTTCACAGCAACCCGTCAAAATAAAAGTTCGCTTTAACTTGACAGTCAGAAATATATTAATATATTTCTTAATGTACAGATAGTACTATTACTAATAATAAAAATATTATTAAAACAATGTTTAAGGAATATTTACCAGAATTTATTTACCAGAAAATTGTAAATACATAACACAGTATTTCTGAAAAAAAAAAAAAAGAAAGAAAAAAGAAAAGAAAAAAAAAAAAGCCTATAATAAATTAATTCTTTATCAAATTTAATTATCCTTTATAAATTCATTAGACATGCTTTTGATTATTAAAATGTAATGAAATTATTAAAATAGAATCCATAAAATTAATGGAAAACAGAGATTCACAAACAAAATTGAATTTGAGAAAAATAATAAAACATATTTCATAGGGCCTTAATGTAACGAAGGGTCAGAGGCGTGTGGATCCATTTGCAGCTTTATTAAAATCCAAACTCAGTGTCAGACAGGCGGGGGTTGGAGACAGCGTTAAGAACAACAGAGACAATCCAGAAGAGTAAACCGTGTGCGAGCAATAGGTTGGGGCAGGCAGCAGGCAGAGTAAACGATAATCCAGAGAACAAAGCAATAGGTCCAAAAGGCAGGCGGCAGAGAATCAGAGTTTTTAAACAGTCCGAGTAAAACACAAATAATCTGATACACAAGGGAAACGCTCAGTAATGCAGCAACAGTAAACAAGAGTCCGGAAGCGGCTTATAAAGGGTGGCTGATTGGCGGCACCTGAGCAGATGATCAGACCCAGGTACGGGGTGTTGTGGAAAATGAAGTCCGAATGAGTTAGGCCCAATCCCATTTTCTACCCCTTTGCCTACCCCTTGCCCCTTCCCCTTGCCCCTTGCAACGAAGTGGAAAGGGGAAGGGTTAAAAATTTTCCCCTAAGAAATGGGACACCACTACTACACTGTCATACGTCATCATACGTTGTCGCTAGCTCCTATGCATACAGAATGTAAGTTACAAAAATGTTGTCATGTTGCAAAAAGTACAAATAGTGTAAGCATCGTTCATTTACAAGTACACATATGGCCGTAAACAAAACAAAACAATGCGTTACCACATGCGTGGTTAAAGCAAATTGCCTTGCCACTAGACTTTCATATTTGTTTCTAACATGCAGTCAAGTCACCGGGTATATGACATAAAATATATTTTCTAATATCGTGCAATCAGTGCTATCCGCTAGCAAACTTTAGCAATTTTTTTTGCAACATCACCGTAAACACAAACACAAGATTAAAGGTAATATACATATAATGAAAAACTGTCATAAAAATTTCTCTTAGCCCTTCGTTTGAAGTGAGGTCCCGAAAAATCTTCGTTTGGAGGGCTATCTAGCCCTTCCCCTTCCCCCTACCCCTCCAACCAAAAGATAATTGAGACACCCCTACCCGTGAATGCGCCAAATGGAGGGGTAGGGGAAAGTGTAAGGGGTAGAATTGGGATTGGGCCTTAGTATTCAGGAGAGGGTGCCCTCCGGTGGTCACCGGAGGGAGCCACGGAGGCCTGATTTATGACACATAAAAACGTTATTTTAGTTAGACTTTTAATAAATTGCTGTTAAATTCTGCAAGTTTCATGATTTCAATTAATCAGACATGCTTTGTGATTTTTTTTTTTTTTTTATGACCATTAAAATAGAGTCTAGAAAAATTAAAATGGAATTTAGGATAAAAAAATAAAACATTTCATAAGGTCGTCTTTATTTCATTTGTGTCTTCTTATTATTAATAACAAAGATAAAATAACAAAAAATGACTATGTCATGATATAAATTGTTGTTGTGAAATAAAATAACTATATCATGAAATAAGATTTAACTTACCAATATAGCAAAGATCTCTACATACCTGTAGGCTCGGTAGTTGTTCACCATAATCCTGTGTAGTGGCACTGGCATGTGATTATTATTATTTTATTATAACTTTTTTTATAATTATAATTTTAAAGGGGGGATGAAATGCTTTGTTTTAATAGATAAAATAACTATGACCTCTATTTGGATCATCTATTATTCAGTTACTTTTCCTGTTGTTCTATGTTTTTGTCGTAGTATCGGTTCAGTAGTAGTATCGTGATATTTTAGTCAGGTATCGTATCGAAGTAAAAATTTTGGTATTGTGACAGCACTAGCATGTAGAATCTTTCTATGGATCATAGGGCTGGACAATACAGCCAAAACTTATATCATGCTATATTTTTTTAATTTCAGTTGATATGGTATAATTCCAATATCGATATGAACAATATTTCAAAAAGCGTCAGAATTACTCCCTATAATGCTCACAGCAGATGTCTGAAAAATGAATTTGCCAAGTCTATGAAACCTCCTTCTATAAAACTATGTAACGTTTAAAAAAAAAAAAATGGTACAAATAAATTAATGTTCACCTTTTATTTGTATTTAGCCTTCATACAAACAAGAAATGTGAAATCATCATCAAATAAACATAAGCCACCTCACCTTATTATTAATATATTTAACTAAACTACAGTATAACATAGACTGATTATTTAACCTAGTCTCACGGTAGTTTGTGACATAGTCATGAAATTTTAATCTATTGATTCATGTTCACTGACACAAATTTCCCTTTTTTTTCATGTCACTCAGCACGATTTTCAATCTAATGTATTTTAATAGGGATCGGTGCAGGGTACCCCTTCCGTGTTTAAATCTTCACAATTGCAAAACTAGAAATGATTTTATAAATATTTATTATTTTGGAGCACCTAACACCACTCCTACCCTAAACCTAAGCCTGCCCACTTCTCCACTACTTAAAACACAGGCAAATGTAAGTGCAAGCACATGTATTTATTGCAAAAATTGACCACAAACAGCATAAAGGTATTACAAACATCTTGTGGTGCATTCCAAATCTTCCGAAGCCATGCGATATTGTTATATGAACAGACTGAGTGAAATTTAAAGTTTTATCACTGAAATAATATTGCTCTGTGAACACACGCAATCACTTCTCGTTCAAAAATACACAACACAATCGGTCACGAGACACACAAGATCCAATGGCATTTCAGAATCTAAGATGATGTAATGACGCAATCAGTCACAAGACACACGAGAGCCAATGCCATTTCACAATCAAAGCTAACGTAACTCTTACTTCCTCGGGCGCGAATTTTGAATGTGCACAGTAAACAGACAGTTTTACGGCAGATTGCGGATGGAGACTGATCCTTTTTCCATGCGTTCTTTGCACAGATCAGTCCGTTTACTTTGGAACAGTTTTTTTTTTTTTTTTTTACTTTTAAATAAACAGTGTTTGTTGTCATGTGTGCCTGTTATATCTTGTGTTTTATATAATATACAAATGGTAGGTTTAAGGGTAAGAGGCGCTTTTGGAGCGGCAGAAACATCATTTTCCCCTGTAACGGCTGTACACAAAGCACGCTGGAAATGTATATTGTAATATCGAAAATCATATCGCCATTATTAAAAAAATGCATCGCGAAATATATTGATATTGAATTATTGTTCAGCCCTATTGGATCATGATTAAAATGCAGTGGTTATCTCTAATTTTAAATGGCTACAGAAAGTTTGCCCTGTAATAGAACAAAAAACATCTTGTTCATGTAGTCATATTTTCATTCTATCTATATCTCTTGCTTAAATAATAATAATAATAATAATAACAAATATTAGCAAATTAACAGAAAAAAAAAAAAAATCAGTTCCTTAAAAATTGGAATCGGCCATGAAAAATCAAGTTTGGTGTATCACTACTGACTTCGGACAGTTTGAACACTGATGTGTTTCCGAACCTTAATGTTCAACTTTAAGAGATTTCAGTAATTCAATAACTTCTTAACTATTGATTTTGATTATTGTCAAAAGTAGGCTATTAGTATTCTATTTCTGTACTACATCAATACAGAAATGTAATTTATTTTTATTTTCAAATAGGTAAATAAAATACTTCCAATATGTAATACTTCCAATATAGTTTGTTTATTTTGCTATGGGACTGAAATTGATTCTGAAAGTAATTTGTTGTTATGTATAATTAAGAGCTCATAGTAAAGAGGTTTTTTTTTTTTTTTTTTTTTTTTTTTTTTTTATAGTTAGGTCATGGCCAAAAACTGTATGTTTTAAAGACTCCTTGAGAGAGGAATATGTTACCTTAGAGCGTCTCTCCTTGTCTTTTATAATTTAAATAAAAATGTCCTGGAAATGTCCTGGAAAATGATCACCGAAAAAGAGTGGGAACCCTGTATGGGGTATTTAACACCCCTGATGTTGTTTATACTAAAATAATAAAATACTCTTTTTCAGTGCAAAAAAAAAAAAAAAAAAAAGTAATAATAATAATAATAATAAATCTATTGTATGGTGTAAATGTACAAGATCAGACATAAAATCAAGAGTCTTCAGACAGATGTATAAATTCCAATGTTTATTTATCAAATGGGCAAAGTGGCAACTTTAAAGCATATACCAGATGTGTAGCCACATTCATTAAGTGTTGCACAGAAACATAAAATAGTTCTAATTTACCTAGACATGAACAAATAAGACAGGTAGATTTGAACAAGATTGCAGCAAGATACTTGTCGACAGTTGTGTATCATCCATGAGTGCTGTTCCTCTCTGTCCCATCAGCAAGCAGGTATGACTGTGTGGTCTCTTCTATGCAAACAAGGTGTTCTTCTTGTAAGTGCCTGCAGATCAAAGACAAAAAAAAAAAAAAAAAAAAAAAAAATCAAAGTAGGCTCTTGGTCTTTTTGGTCTTTTTATTTATATTAGTCTTTTGTATACAACCCATTTGGCAATATTTTGATGCAGACAATAGGTAGTGAAAGAAATGTCCAAATATACCTTTTTTAAGATATGTTTTTCAGCTTGATATGAGGACATTTTCCAAGTCACTCGCAGCCTTGCATCCACTTGCAGTTCATTCTATAAAGCGTTTGAATCTCTTCCAAAAATTTGGACTAAACAAAGCAGATATTGTGTGGCTGCCCAGTGTGTTTTACATTTGTACTGCATATAGAATAACATATAAATGACACAGACTCACAATTCTGGTTTCATCTTCTGCATTCTGTTCCTTTCTTGAAGGCCTTCCATCGTTTAGAAGAACAGTGTCAGCATGCTGGGTATGCTCAGAGCTCTCTTGAATACGGGTGTCAAAATGTAAACTTATTTTTATTTATATCCTTCATTCTAGGGTCAATTAAATGACTGTTAAAGTTAATAGACACAAAACCTTGTGCAATATTCACACAGAGGCCTGAAACAATTTGGGCCGGTTTTTACAGACAGGGCTTAGCTTAAGCGAGGACTAGGCCATAGTTCAATTAGGATTTTAAAGTAATTTTTATAAACATGCCTTAGAACAAACATTACTGGTGTGCATCTTGAGACAAAACAAGGGCACTGACATATTTCAAGATCAACCAGTACAAGTTTCTTTCAGATGAAACAGCTCACACTTACATTTTAGTCTGGGACTAGGCTTAAGCCTTTGTTTGTAAAACCAGGGGTTTAAGTATTAATTTATTCTGATTATTACATACATTTATACAATTTAAATAAGTAACATGAGTAATAAGGCATCTTAAAATTAATTTGCAGAAGGACTCCGCTGATCTAAGCTTTAATGTCTGTGGCCAGATTCAATCCTCTCCTTAGTGAAGACACATGAAAACCCACTTGAAATTTGCAAAGAAAAAAAAAAAAACTCACTGTAAGTGCTGTGATGTTTTAAGCATCATGTATGGAGGAAACTAACCAGGGGTGCGTTTCCCAAAAGCATTGTTAGCCAACTATGGTCGCAAGTTCCGTCGTTACCAACATAGTTCAACGATTCGGTGTTTCTCGAAACCATAGTTCAAACGAACATTCCCAAACAGCGTCGCAAACTTACGTGGTTGGAACCACACCTCTCGATCTGTGGTTAGAAGTATAGTTCCTTGTTAGTTTTCTGTGTCAACGTCATTGATTTCGCCGTGGCTGGGTGTGTTCTATTCACAGTTAACGACCCTAGTTTCTAAAATTTTTCCCAACCACTTTGATTGATTGGGAAATTATTTTCGAAATAATTTCACAATTATTCTCCCTTCGACATGCCCTACGAAAGCATTATTTATGCCGGTTGGAACACAGCCTTGGTTTTGTTTGTGCGAAGAAAAGGTGAGTTTTCAAGTGAGTATCTTTGTTAAAACATACCCAAAGACAAATTTCTTATAACAATATTTGTAATAGTATGTTAGAGGTTTTCAGTTATAATGAATGTTATCAGTACTGTTCACGTATTTAACATATACAGTGCACAAAGTGTTTAGTGATAAGAAAATATAAAATTTATACACTACCATAGTGTAAGCCTATATAAAATATTACTCAATATATATTCAATGAATGTATCCAAATAAATGAACAACAATGGTATAAATAAGCATGTGGTTTTGTGTTGTACTCTCAGAAGTAGAATATGGAATATTCATAGGTTAAATATATACAGGGGTTGGACAATGAAACTGAAACACCTGGTTTTAGATCACAATTAGTATGATATTGGGCCTCCTTTTGCAGCCAATACAACATCATTTCATCGTGGGAGTGACAAATACAAGTCCTGCAAAGCAGCCAGAGGGATTTTGAGCCATTTTCCTCTTGCAGAACAGTGGCCAGGTCACTATGTGATGCTGATGTGGGAAAACGTTTCCTGACTCGCTCCTCCAAAACACCCCAAAGTGGCTCAATAATATTCAGATCTGGTGACTATGCAGGCCATGGGAGATGTTCAACTTAATTTTCATGTTCATTAAACCAGTCTGTCACCAGTCTTGCTGTGTGTATTGGTGCATTATTATCCTGATACAGAGCACTACCTTCAAGGTACAATGTTTGAACCATTGGGTGCACATAATGAAACTTTACACTCTGCTCTAACTGGTGTAATGTACAATAAGTGAAGATTGGGCACCAACAGCGCAAATATAGCCATGAGACCTCCAATACTATATTGGCGAGTGTTTCAGTTTCATTGTCCAACCCCTGTATATATATAGCCTAGTTCTTGTTTGCAAAAGTATTTCAAGTAAGTCTGCAGGGGGAAACCATACAGGCAAATAAACAAAATATTTATTAACACAAGTTCATTCAAGATTAATTTAAACAAAAAATACAGTATCCAGATTGTAAAAAAAATAACTAACCAAACATATTCTGAATTAACAGTTGTCTGACTTCTGCTCCTGCAGGATGCATTCTGCCTTGATGCGTGTTCAAAGGATCATCATTATCATCCTCATCCTCATCAGAAGTGCCATCTTCCTCATCATCAGCAGCACCAGAAAGACCCCCCTCTTCCTAATCAAAAAGCGGGACATTTTCCTTGAGTGTAATGTTGTGGAGAATTGCAGTAAATACAATTACATAGCAGCTTTTGGAGGGGTTCAGTTTCAGGCCACCACTAGACTTGCTGATACAGCAAAATCGTTGTTTCCAGAGTCTTATAGGCCTCTCCACTGTAGATTCCTTCCATGGGCCTGATTAAACCTTTCCTCTGCAATGGTGGCTGGATGCTGCACAGGTGTTATGAGGTATGGGCGAAGAGGATATCCACTGTCTCCCAGCAGCCAGCTATCATCAAAGCCACACTCTTCAGCCACCTGGCAAATTGCAGAATTGGCCCATACAAAAAAAATCATGTGTGCTCCCAGGCCATTTTGCAACAATGTCAGTAAACATCCCCTGGTGATTACATACTATTTAAACATTAATAGCTGGATAGCCCTTTCTGCAAATGTATAATGGCTCATTTACAACAGGGCTAGCCACTGGAATTAGGGTGCCATCAATGATGCCCATTACTCTAGGGATGCTGGCAATGCTGTAAAACTGTCGATTGGCCTGCTTGATTTCTTCTGGTGTTTTGGGAAAAAATCTGGATGTTCTTCATAAGCTGTAACAGCAAAGGTGTTACTGCTGTCACAGTTTTGCTGACCGAAGACTTGCTGAGACCTAGGCCATCACCCACCACCTCCATAAAACTTCCAACAGCATAAAGTACGCAGTGTAGAATTCTTTGTAAAGCTGCCGTTGATGACTTGAAGCACATATGCATGCTGTTTTTATTAGGAGAGTTCTTAGTACACCTGCTGTTGATGCATCAGAGAGATTATAGAAACACCTTAGCTAATAATCAGTCTAAATTAACTACCTAAACAAGTGATCCATCCAAGATTTGTTATATTAATTTGGTACAACATTATTCTATTAATGCATTAATGACCTTTTTGTTTTAAAATAGGTGGTTGTCATACTGTTTTTCCATAGTTATGCCATTCTTTAAAATGATCTGCGTACTTGGAGTGTTTTGTGCCATGTTTGGCCTTATATTGTCATTGATAAAATGTTGTGAATTGAGAAATGTTTACATAGACATTTCTGTTATGGTTTTAGTGTATCTGATGATGGCTTACCACTGTAAAATAAAAGTTTGAATTCTTTTCCATACACATGCTTCATAATTAGGCTTAGTCACATTATTCAGGTATTTAATAAGTGATGACAGGGCATGGTAAAAGTGCTTTAACTTCTTTAGCTTTAGCTTTTTGAACTGGCTTTAGTATACTACTTTGAGTCAAGTTACTTTTCCACATATTAACCTACTGTTTGAATGCCAAATGTAAAAAAAAAAAAAAAAAAAAAAAGCACTTAGAGTACATATACAAAAAAGCACTTACATATCACAAGAGAGTATGTTTGGACATAAAATAGTATATTTTATTTTGTATTTCAAATCAGCTGATGAAGGCTTTGAACTGCTTTATCACTGAAAACCCACACAGCTTCACCAGAGCCCCATTTGCCAGACCCAGTCAGGTGGTAAAAACATGGTTAAAGAGGGCTTGCTGGCCTGTTCTTGTAACAGTTCTAATTTAGCCCTCCTATAGGGCATTACCTCCTGATGATGTCTGTCTTGCTACTCCCTCAGGGCTGTCAATTCCTTCCTGGTTGCCTGGAGTTCAGTTATTTTGTTTTCTCTGACTAAAGCAGCCATTCACTGCAGCCACAACGTCCCCTTTTTCTCCTTTGTCAGGAGATTAATGGCTGGTGTTCTGGGATATCAGGAGGACATTGCTCAGCACATGAGGAGGCCTCAGACTGAGGTGAATCAGGGGAAGGGAGCAATAGCCCAGGACCAGGACCTACTTGTGATATTGAAGGGCCAGACTGGAGGCCTGATGTTGAAGGGCCAGACTGGAGGCATGATGCTGAAGGGCCAGACTGGAGGCCTGATGTTGGAGGGCCAGACTGGAGGCCTGATGTTGGATGGCCAGACTGGAGGCCTGATATTGAAGGGCCAGACTGGAGGCCTGATGTTGGAAGACCAGACTGGAGGAGGCCTGATGTTTGAGGCCTGGCTGATGCATCAATACCTCCATGGATCCCTTCCAATTCTTCAGGCCCCAGGATGGCCAAAACTTTTTCTTCCTCCTCATTCAGAGGAGGAACTGAATTGATACCCCCTCCAGTCTTTTTTTCTTCCCTTCTACGTGCCACAGCCCTCCGTTTGGTCACACTTGTGAAGTTCCTCCACTTGTTTCTGACTTCCTCTGGGCTTCTCTCATTTCCAGATGCATTCATTTTTTGTGTGATTTCATTCCAAATTTTTTTTTTTTTGTCAGAATTCGTAATTGTGTTTTTTTAATTTGGAGAACAGCAAGATTTTATTGTTTTCCACCTCCTCCAAAAGAACTGCTCTTTTTTTTTTTGTAAATTGTGGATTTCGTGTCATATTTTCACGTCAACTCTCATTAAACCATGGCTGTATGTCAAAGGGACTTATACAGGAAGTGATCTTGAGAAAAATAAGCAACAGGTGTTCACAACATAATCCCAGCATTTTCAAAACCCATAATTTATTTTTATTTTAATTGTACTGATGTATCAATAACAAATAAAAAAATGAGTTCAAATGAAATATAACTAACAGTTATAGACTTTGTTATCAGAAAAGAGCACATTTGAATTGTGTATGCCTATATATGTTTTACTGTACAAATAATTCATGTTGCGTTTGTAACGTTATTACACCACTTCTACGTAATGTCACTGCGAAAGCGCATTGAATGCGAGCCAAAGAGAAAAAGGAAAAACAGTAGGGGGCGATATGTGCCTATGGCACTAGTCCACCATTGCATCGAAGAAGAAGAAGAACGTCATAACGACAGTTCAAACCAACATGGTTCTAACCATGGATCTGCGACATAGGTACTATGGTTTTGAGAAACAGTCGTGACTAGTTAGTTTCTTCAACGTTGCATCGTACAATGGTGGTTAAGCAACAAGCTACATCGTTGTATGGGAAATGCACCCCAGGCTGCTTATCACCTGCACAGCAACATTCCATCAGCAAAGTGTGGTAGTAGCAGCCTCATGCTGTGGGGCTCTTTTGTAGTCTCAGCATCTTGGGGACTCAGTAGTAGGAAAGCTCAACACAGCAAAAAAAAATATATATGCAGAGCATTCAGAACTGGGCAGAAGGTTTACCTTCCAACAGGACAATTACCCTAAGCATACAGCTAAGACAGTTCAAGAGTGGCTAATGGACAACTGTGTGAATGTCCTTAAGTGGCCCAGTCAGAGCCTGGGCTTGAACCCAGTCAAACATTTCTGGAGAAACCTGAAAATGTCTGTCAGCCCTCATCCAACCTGACAGAGCTAAAGAGGTGAGGAGAAGAATGGCAGATGTACAAGATGTGTTACATCATATGCAAAAAGACTTGAGGCTGTAATGGTGCTTTTAAATGACCGTGATTTTAATGGTAAAAGACTCTAAAAATCAAACCAAGCCTACGCTGTAAAAAAAAAATCCTGTAAATTTACAAGGAATTTTAACAGTAAAATGCTGTTTTCATATAATAACAGTAAGTTACTGTATTTTGTGATGCATTGTGGGATATGTTGACCAGCAACAGTATGACACTGTTTTACAGCATAATACCATATTTTCCCTTGTACGTGTGCAGAGACAGTACAACATTTTGGTTTATCTGCACGAGGTCATTTGGGATCTCTGCCTTTTATTGTTTTATATCTAAAGTACTTATTACTTTTAAAAAAAAATTACGTTTAAACATCCAATTATTTTGGGATTTCAATTGGATTACTGACCGTGTTTTAATCAGCAAGTTACCACAGGAGTTTCAGCCCTTTGTACAGATTGGCATCATATAACACACAACTGGTAAGAAACTTTTCCCCCCTCTAACCTGCACGTCTTAAATTTTATCTGAGTAAAAAATGACTGTGGAATGATGTTTTGTTTGTTTGTGGTTACAATTTTAACGTGAGGTTCACCTCATTATCTGCTGCTGTTATTTGCAACCAAACTTTTGGTTTTATCTTACCGAGTATACTTCTAAATATTAACATTATAAAGAGCCAGCAAAGCATAATTTGATGAAAGGATAGCATGTTTTAATCATGGAACAGTAACCAAGTAAGATATGATAGCATTGTTAGCTCATTAGCATATACTCTGACTGTATTTGATTTGCTATTTATTACCATCACACAATTATTTAACTGAAACGTGTCCCAAACGTCATCTAAGAAAAAGATACATGTGTATGAACAAAATTTATAATTGTTGCATGATTACTGTGAATTCAAAGCACTGGTAGCGATTGCAAAAATAGCAGCAGATGGACAAAGAATCTGTCGGTTTTTATTTTATTATTTAAACTTCATTTTTAAGATATCTATTCTTTACATTATGTTTTCCTTATCCTTGTAGTTCAAAGGCTGACATTGTGGAGAAGCATATGACTAATTCTTTAAGAAAATGTAAGTTTGCGTATTGTTTGTTCAAGAAATCATTCACCTAAAAATGGTTATCTCATTATTAAGTTGGCTTGAGAAAGCCAACTTACTGAAATCCGACTTAAACTTAGTTATTAAGTTGGCTTGAGAAAGCCAACTTACTGATGTGCTATTTAAACTGGAGGTGGAGAGTTCATTGAAACATTAAGTTGGCTTGAGAAAACCAACTTACTGATATGCTATTTAAATCAGACTCACGATTTTCCTAAAAATGGCGATTAAAATTGGGAAAAAATCCCATAGACTTACATTGATGGAATGTTCAAATGAGCCAACATTTTTCAAATTCCAACTGTCAAAACTCCCAGAATCCTTTGAGACTCAATCAAACTTCCCTTCTATGTACTGTATTTCTAATTCATTCAAACTCATTCAAACTAATCTATCTATCTATCTATCTATCTATCTATCTATCTACCTATCTATCATCTAACCATTACTATCTATCTATAACTTGCTAATCATGCTAGAAACATGCTAGCAACTTTAATCATGCTAGAAACATGCTAGCAATTTGCTAATCATGACAGAAACATGCTAGCAATTTGCTAATCATGCTAGAAACATGCTAGCAACTTTAATCATGCTAGAAACATGCTAGCAATTTGCTAATCATGACAGAAACATGCTAGCAATTTGCTAATCATGACAGAAACATGCTAGCAACTTGCTAATCATGCTAGAAACATGTTAGCAACTTTGCTAGTCATGCCAGAAACATGCTAGCAACTTGCTAATCATGCCAGAAACATTCTAGCAACATGTTAACAACTTCCTAATCATGCCAGAAACATGCTAGCAACTTGCTAATCATGTTAGAGACATGCTAGCAACTTTGCTAGTCATGCTAGCAACATGCTAACAACTTGCTAATCATGCTAGAAATATGCTAGCAACTTGTTAATCATGCTAGAAACATGCTAGCAAATTTGCTAATCATGCCAGAAACATGCTAGCAACATGCTAACAACTTGCCAATCATGTTAGAAACATGCTAGCAACTTGATAACAACTTGCTAATAATGCTAGAAACATGCTAGCAACATGGTAACAACTTGCCAGTCATGCTAGAAACATGCTAGCAACTTGATAACAACTTGCTAATCATGCTAGAAACATGCTATCAACTTGCTAATCATGCTAGAAGCATGCTAGCAACTTGTTAATCATGCCAGAAACATGCTAACAACTTGCTAATCATGCCAGAAACATGCTAGCAACTTGCTAATCATGCCAGAAACATGCTAACAACTTGCCAATCATGCTAGAAACATGCTAGCAACTTGATAACAACTTGCTAATCATGCCAAAAACACACTAGCAGCTTGCTAATCGTGCCAGATACATGCTAGCAACTTGCTAATCGTGCCAGAAACATGCTAGCAACATGCTAACTTGCCAATCATGCTAGAAACATGATAGCAACTTCATAACAATCTGCAAATCATGCCAGAAACATGTTGGCAACATGCTAACAACTTGCTAGTAACTTGCTAATGTTAGAATCATACTAACAACATGTTAATTGTCTATCTATCTATCTATCTATCTATCTATCTATAATCTGTCCATTACTATCTATCTATCTATCTATCTGACAGACTGCATTCAAACTTTCAAACTTCAAAATATTTCAGACTGAAAATCATCCAAACTTAAAACTTTTTTAAAAAATGTTAAACTTCTTAAACTTCTTAAACTTCTTATACTTTTTAAACGTTTCAAACTTTTTAAACTTTTCAAACTTTTCAAACTTTCTGGTCCGGCTTTCTCAAGCCAACTTAAAGTTTGTCTTGACAAACTTTTTTATCTAGTTAAACTTATTATTATTAAGTTGGCTTCAGAAAGCCAACTTACTGATATGCTATTTAAACTTATTAAGTTGGCTTGAGAAAGCCAACTTACTGATATGCTATTTTCTTCTGAGACTAAATCTGTCGACACTAACTCGTCCTAGAGCTTTAACTCTACAAACTCCAAACTCAGCCCAGATCTTCAGACTGATACGACCGAGTGTGCTATATCTTTTCTAACTGATCGGACTTAAGATTTTCCTAAAAATTACGATTAAAATTGGGAAAAATCCCATAGACTTACATTCACGGAATGTTCAAATGAGCCAACACTTTTCAAATTCCACCTGTCAAATCTCCCAGAATCCTTTGAGACTCAATCAAACTTCCCTTCTATGTACTGTAATTCTAATCCATTTAAACTCATTCAAACTCATCTATCTATCTATCTATCTATCTATCTATCTATGCCTAGCAACCAGAATCATGCTAGTAACTTGCTAATCATGCTAGCAAAATGTTAGTAACTTGCTAATCATGCTAACAACATGCTAGTCATCCTAGAAACATGCTAGTAACTTGCTAATCATGCTAATAACATGCTAGTAACTTGCTAATCATGTTATAAACATGCTAGTAATTTGCTAATCATGCTAGTAACATACTAGTAACTTGCTAATCATGCAAGCAACATGCTAGTAACTTGCTAATCATGCTAGAAACATGTTAGTAACTTGTTAATCATGTTAACAACATGCTAGTAACTTGCTAGTCATGCTAGAAAAATGCTAGTACCATGCTAGTAGCTTGCTAGTCATGCTAGAAACATGCTAGTACCATGCTAGTAACTTGCTAATCATGCTAATAACATGCTAACGACATGCTAATCATGCTACAATCATGCTAGCAACATGCTACTAACTTGCTAATCTTGCTAGAAACATGCTAGCAACTTGCTAATCATGCTAGTAACTTGCTAATCATGTTAACAATATGCTAGTAGCTTGCTAATTATGTTAGCACCATGCTAGTAAAATGGTAGTAACTTGCTAAGCATGCTAACATGCTAGTAACTTGCTAGTCATGTTAGAAACATGCTAGCAACATACTAGTAACTTGCTAATCTTGCTAGAAACATGCTAGCAACTTGATAATCATGCTAGAAACATGCTAGCAACTTACTAATCATGCTAGTAACTTGCTAATCATGCTAACAACATGTTAGTAACTTGTTAATTATGTTAGCACCATGCTAGTAAAATGCTAGTAACTTGCTAATAATACTATAAGCATGCTAACAACATGCTAGTACCTTGCTAATCATTATAACATCATGCTAGTCACATGTTAATCATGTTAATAACATGCTAACAACATTGTATCTATCTATCTATCTATTTATCTCTGACAGACTGTATTGCCTTCAAAACATCCAAACTTTAACCTTTTAAAACTACTTTAGAATTCAAACTATTTCAGACTGAAAACCATCAAACTTAAAACTTTTTAAAACTTCTTAAACTTTTTAAACTTTATAAACTTTACAAACTTTATAAACTTTTAAAACTTTTTAAAACTTTCTGTTCCGGCTTTCTCAAGCCAACATAAAGTTTGTCTTGACAAACTTTTATATCTAGTTATTATTATTAAGTTGGCTTGAGAAAGCCAACTTACTGATATGCTATTTAAACTTATTAAGTTGGCTTGAGAAAGCAAACTTACTGATATGCTATTTAAACTTCTTATTAAGTTGGCTTGAGAAAACAAACTTACTGATATGCTATTTAAACTTCTTATTAAGTTGGCTTGAGAAAGCCAACTTACTGAAATCCGACTTAAACTTATAGTTATTATTATTATTATTATTATTCTTCTGAGACTAAAAATACCAATTCTAACTCCTCCTAGAGCTTTAACTCTACAAACTCCAAACTCAGCCCAGATCTTCAGACTGATATGGCCGGGTGTGCTATATCTTTTCTAACTGATCAGACTTACGGTTTTCCTAAAAATGACTGTTAAAACTGGGAAAAATCCTATAGACTTACATTGACGGAATGTTCAAATGAGCCAGCACTATTCAAATTTCAACTGTCAAAACTCCCAGAATCCTTTGAGACTCAGTCAAACTTCCCTTCTATGTACTGTATTTCTAATCCATTCAAACTCATTCAAACTCATCTATCTATCTATTTTTGGCTAGCAACCAGAAACATGCTAGCAACTTTGCTAATCATGCTAGAAACATGCTAGCAACCTGCTAATCATGCTAGAAACATGCTAGCAACCTACTAATCATGCTAGAAACATGCTAGCAACCTGCTAATCATGCTAGAAACATGCTAGCAACTTTGCTAATCATGCTAGAAACATGCTAGCAACCTGCTAATCATGCTAGAAACATGCTAGCAACCTACTAATCATGCTAGAAACATGCTAGCAACCTGCTAATCATGCTAGAAACATGCTAGCAAACCTGCTAATCATGCTAGAAACATGCTAGCAACTTTGCTAATCATGCTAGAAACATGCTAGCAAATTTGCTAATCATGCTAGAAACATGCTAGCGACATGCTAATCATGCTAGAAACATGCTACCAACCTGCTAATCATACTAGAAACATGCTAGCAACTTTGCTAATCATGCTAGAAACATGCTAGCGACCTGCTAATCATGCTAGAAACATGCTAGCGACATGCTAATCATGTTAGAAACATGCTAGCAAATTTGCTAATCATGCTAGAAACATGCTAGCGACATGCTAATCATGTTAGAAACATGCTAGCGACATGCTAATCATGCTAGAAACATGCTAGCAAATTTGCTAATCATGCTAGAAACATGCTACCGACATGCTAATCATGTTAGAAACATGCTAGCGACATGCTAATCATGCTAGAAACATGCTAGCAAATTTGCTAATCATGCTAGAAACATGCTACCGACATGCTAATCATGCTAGAAACATGCTAGCAACCTGCTAATCATGCTAGAAACATGCTAGCAACTTTGCTAATCATGCTAGAAACATGCTAGCGACCTGCTAATCATGTTAGAAACATGCTAGCAACTTTGTTAATCATGCTAGAAACATGCTAGCGACATGCTAATCATGCTAGAAACATGCTAGCAACTTTGTTAATCATGCTAGAAACATGCTAGCAACCTACTAATCATGCTAGAAACATGCTAGCAACCTGCTAATCATGCTAGAAACATGCTAGCAAATTTGCTAATCATGCTAGAAACATGCTAGCAACCTGCTAATCATGCTAGAAACATGCTAGCAACCTACTAATCATGCTAGAAACATGCTAGCAAACCTGCCAATCATGCTAGAAACATGCTAGCAACTTTGCTAATCATGCTAGAAACATGCTAGCAACCTGCTAATCATGCTAGAAACATGCTAGCAACTTTGCTAATCATGCTAGAAACATGCTAGCGAACTGCTAATCATGCTAGAAACATGCTAGCAACCTACTAATCATGCTAGAAACATGCTAACAACCTGCTAATCATGCTAGAAACATGCTAGCAACTTTGCTAATCATGCTAGAAACATGCTAGCAACCTGCTAATCATGCTAGAAACATGCTAGCAACCTACTAATCATGCTAGAAACATGCTAACAACCTGCTAATCATGCTAGAAACATGCTAGCAAACCTGCTAATCATGCTAGAAACATGCTAGCAACTTTGCTAATCATGCTAGAAACATGCTAGCAAATTTGCTAATCATGCTAGAAACATGCTAGCGACATGCTAATCATGCTAGAAACATGCTAGCGACATGCTAATCATGCTAGAAACATGCTAGCAAATTTGCTAATCATGCTAGAAACATGCTAGCAACTTTGTTAATCATGTTAGAAACATGCTAACGACATGCTAATCATGCTAGAAACATGGTAAAACATGCTAGCAACATGCTAATCATGTTAGAAACATGCTAAAAACATGCTAACAACTTGCTAATCATGCTAGAAACAGACTAGTGCTAGTAATAATGTTAGAATCATCTATCTATCTATCTATCTGACAGACTACATTCAAACTTTAAAACTTTAAATATTTCAGACTGAAAACCATCCAAACTTAAAACTTCTTAAACTATTTAAACTTTTCATACTTCTTAACTTTTCAAACTTTTCAAACTTTTTAAACTTTTTAAACTTTTCAAACTTTTTTCAAGCTTTCTGGTCCGGCTTTCTCAAGCCAACTTAAAGTTTGTCTTGACGAACTTTTTTATCTAGTTATTATTCTTCTTCTGAGACTAAATCTGTCGACATTAACTCGTCCTAGAGCTTTAACTCTACAAACTCCAAACTCAGCCCAGATCTTCAAACTGATACGACCGAGTGTGCTATATCTTTTCTAACTGATCGGACTTACGGTTTTCCTAAAAATGACGATTACAATTGGGAAAAATCCCATAGACTTACATTCACGGAGTGTTCAAATGAGCCAGCACTTTTCAAACTCCAACTGTCAAAACTCCCAGAGTCCTTTGAGACTCAATCAAACTTCCCTTATGTACTGTATTTCTAATCCATTCAAACTCATTCAAACTCATCTATCTATCTATCTATCTATCTATCTATCTATCTATCTATGGCTAGCAACCAGAATCATGCTAGTAACTTACTAATCATGCTAATAAAATGCTAACAACATGCTAATCATGCTACAAACATGCTAGTAACTTGCTAATCATGCTAGCAAATTGCTAGTAACTTGGTAATCATGCTAACAACATGCTAGTAACTTGCTAATAATGCTAGAAGCATGCAAGCAACTTGCTAATGATGCTAGCAACTTGCTAGTAACTTGCTAATCATGCTAGAAACATGCTAGCAACTTGCTAATCATGCTAGTAACTTGGTAATCATGCTAGAAACATGCTAGCAACATGCTAGTAACTTGGTAATCATGCTAACAACATGCTAGCAACTTGCTAATCATGATAGAAACATGCTAGCAACATGCTAGTAACTTGCTAATCATGTTAGAAACATGCTAGCAACTTGCTAATCATGTTAGTAACTTGGTAATCATGCTAGCAACATGCTAGCAACTTGCTAGTAACTTGGTAATCATGCTAACAACAAGCTAGTAACTTGCTAATCATGTTAGAAACATGCTAGCAACTTGCTAATCATGCTAACAACATGTTAGTAACTTGCTAATCATGTTAGAAACATGCTAGCAACTTGTTAATCATCATAGAATGCGTTTAAAACTGGGGGAAATCCCATAGACTTACATTGACCGAATGTTCAAATGAGCCAAGACTATTCAAATTTCAACTGTCAAAACTCCCAGAATCCTTTGAGACTAAATCAAACTTCCCTTCTATGTACTGTATTTCTGATCTATCTATCTATCTATCTATCTATCTATCTATCTATCTATCTATTTATCTATCTGTCTATCTATATATCTATCACTAGCCAAGCCTAGCAACTAGAGTAATGCTAGTAACTTGCTAATCATGCTAGTAACATGCTAATGACATGTTAATCATGTTAAAATCATGCTACCAACATGCTAATAACTTGCTAATCATGTTAGAAACATGCTAACAACATACTAGTAACTTGCTAATTGTGCTAGTAAAATGCTAATGACATGCTAATCATGTTAAAATCACGCTAGCAACATGCTAGCAACTTGCTAATCATGCTAATAACTTGCTAATCATGCTTGAAACATGCTAGCAACTTGCTACTCATGCTAGCATCTTGCTAATCATGCTAGCAACATGTTAGCAACTTGCTAATCATGCTAGAAACATGCTAACAACATTCTAGTAACTTGTTAATCATGCTAGCAACATGCTAGCAACTTGGTAATCATGCTTAAAACATGCTAGCAACATGCTAAAGTCTATCTACTTTAAACTTCAAACTATTTCAGACTGAAAAACATCCAAGCTTAAAACTTTTTACAACCTTTTGAAACTTCTTAAACTTCTTAAACTTTTCAAACTTTTTCACACTTTCTGGTCCGGCTTTTTTTAAGCCAACTTAAAGTTTGTCTTGACAAACTTTTTTATCTAGTTTAACCTTATGCTGTCTCAAACTCATAGGACTTTCTCTTGGAGGACAAATGAAGATATTGTTGTGGAGAACTGATGTCTGTTTTGCCCATATCGAAGACCAGTTGGAACCAAGCCTTCGAGCTCCAAAAGAAACATAAAGGTATGATTAATTACCAGTAATTTTGTCGGATATCAAAATATCAGACCAAAGAACCACAAATTAGAACTGGAATTGCAAAATGCAAAATTGTTTTCACCCAAACAAATTGAATCACTTCAGAAAACTGGCTAAACCATGCAATTAATTACCTTTATCCTCCAAATATTGTATTAAATTCTGTTGGTATTAAAGTTTGGTCCCCATTTTCTTTTGTATTGTAGGGACAAACAGACATCTCATCTCCATTAAATATCATCTATTGCATCATCAGAGTTTAAATCAGCATACGGGTAAGTAAATAAGAACATTTTCAGTTTTGAATTCTTCTCTGAGTATAATAGTTTTATTGCCTCTGAGGATTTTGCAACAAGTAGTACATTAGTTTTTTTTTTTTTTTTTGGTCATTTGCAGATACTGTGAGCCATTTTAAATTGTTTTCTTTACTAATAGATGTCTACCACTCCTTCTGACCTTGAGAAACCTGCCTGTGACTCGTAGCTTGATCCTTCTTGGTAAGTATATTTTTGCATTTGGTTTTACTAAAACAAAGCTCACGCTCCAGACTGACACTAGTTTCTATTATCAGGAAAAGATCCACCTTAATGTGCCTCATACTAGAATCCATTTATTATAAATGCAGCATGTATGACTTGTGCAGTGTATTCCGAGACTTCAGTTAAAGGAGAAGTCTACTTCCACAACAACAGTTTACAAATATTTTACTCACCCCCTTGTCATCCAAGATGTTCATGTCTTTCTGTCTTCAGTCGTAAAGAAATTATGGTTTTCAAGAATTATGATTTTTCTCCATATAATGGACTTCATTGGTGCCCGATTTTGAACTTCAAAAATGCAGTTTAAATGTGGCTTCAAAGGGCTCTAAACGATCCCAGCCGAGGAAGATGTGCCTGCTACATGAGCTTTTGTGCTTAAAAAGTATTCCGTGTTTTTTTTTTTTCCCTGAAAAAAATGACCGATTGTTTCACTAGATAAGACCCTTCGTCCTCGGCTGGGATCATTTAGAGCCATTTGAAGCCGCATTTAAACTACATTTTGGAAGTTCAAAATTGGGGCACCAATGAAGTCCATTATATGAAGAAAAAGCCTTAAATGTTTTCCTCAAAAACCATAATTTCTTCATGACTGAAGACAGAAAGACATGAACATCTTGGATGACAAGGGGGTGAGTAAATTATTTGCGAATTGTTGTTCTGGAAGTGGACTTCTCCTTTTGATTATTGACTAGTTTTTAGTTAGAAAGTTTAATTTGACCAAATCAAATTATACACAAGAATATGTTCTGAAGCTTTCTCCTCTTATTTTTCAGATGCTTTATTGGAATAAATCCAGAAAAGAGGATCAAAGCTGCATGGAGAAAGGAGGTGTCTAAAATAACTGGAAAAACTGCAGAAGACCCAACATGATGAAGAAGAACATCAGTCCAGAAGTATCTCATCCTTAACTCAACCTTATGCTGTCTCAAACCAGTAGGACTTTCTCTTAGAGGAAGTCAATTAAGATATTGTCATAAAGAAATGTTTGCCCATAGAATAGAATACAAATGGGAACCAATCCTTTGAGCTCCAGAAGGAACATAAAGGTATGATTAATTAAAGACACCAGTCATTTCATCTGATATCTTTTATAAACAATTTGTTAAAAATAATAATAATAAATAAATAAATAAATAAATAAATAACATTAGCTGGTGTTCACTAAAGCCTGATTTGAGAGTACATTTGCATTTTATGAACAAATAAAGACTATACATGTTTGTATGTTTGTATGCATGCATGTTTTATGGAATATTGTAAAAGTTTATCTAGTGTTATATCAGAATAAAATAACAAAACAACTTGACTTTGTTCTCTTTTGTAATACAGTCAAAAAGAAAATGCAGGGTATAATATGCATTGAAAATTGAGATCATGGAGTTACGAGTAGTGTATAGATATATGCTGCTAAATTACAGTTGTATACTGTAGATGACAAAACGGTATTTTGCTGTTAATTTCAAAAACGGTAGCACACTGTATTTTTACAGTAGAATGCTGGCAACCACAGCTACCAGTAGATTACTGTTTGTTTACAGGGAAATTTTTTTACAGTGTATTAATTGGTTAAAGGTAAGTTCCCCTAAGTTCACCAAAAGAAACCACAGCACAGAGACATCCCTGCTCAAAGTATTCAATTATATTTTAATTTCAGTTGACTGGTGATTCTGTGATTTTAGTTTTATTAGATATAAGTACAGCATTCAATACTGTTGATCACAATATCCTTATTACTCGCTTAGACAAGATGAATGGTGAACAGAAACGTAAATGAAAGAGCGTAAATTAAAACTTAGGACACACATTTGTAAGTCTAGATCAGCAAAAGAAAGAGAAGAAACCAGTTACCAAAACATGCAGTGTATTAAAAGTGAAGGCAGAGATTTTGCCTACTATTTATTTATTTAGCTATCTATCTATCTATCTATCTATCTATCTATCTATCAGTTTCAAAGACACTTTATTCAGTTTATGTTTTCATAAGTTATATACGTTTTCATAAAGTTACATTACTTTCATTCAATCACAAACTTAATTCCATAGAGGTCCCACAACTTGAATCTATCCTAAAGTTACTGTAAGTGGAATAAAGTTGCTTTGTCTTGAGACAGAGAACTTATTGGCATAATCAGAGTGGCCTGGCGGGCTTTATAATAGCCTTAATATAATTCAAGTTATGAGAACATGCTATACATCAACGTTAACCCCCGGTTTCACAGACAAGGGTTGAGCCTAGTCCCAGACTAAAATGTAAGTCTGAGCTGTTTCAACTGAAAGAAACTTGCACTGCTTGATCTTTAAATATGTCAGTGCCCTTATTATGTCTCAAGATGCACACCAGTAATGTTTTTGCTTATAAAAATTACTTTAATGTCCTAATTGAACTATGGTTTAATCCTGGCTTAGTCTAAGCCTTGTCTGTGAAACCAACCCTAAGAAAAGTAAGAGATTACTTTGTTATGAGAGATGTTACATATTGGGTTACATTGGGTTTAATTTATTAGACATGCATATTACAGTATACAATACAAAATGCAATATACAGACAGTTTATAATACAAAATAATGTCCTGGGGATTGTGTGTTAATTTTAGCATGTTCTGTCTATAAATTGAATGTAGTTGTTTTTTTATGGAATTGTTTTTATATGTATCTCCCAATCTCTCTTGTGGCATATGGTGTTTCTCATGTGTGAAATACATTTGATGTCCAAGGAATGTTCTGCCATTCTCCTTGCGAACATCAGCAGGGTAGTAAAGGACAGTAAAACTTCTCAAAGCCTCTAGGGACATCTGTTTGGGCCCTTTCTTTTGATGTTACAGTTTGATTCATTAGGAGCATTGTCAGGCACTTGTTGTGATCACCCAGATGCTATAATACAATTTTTACAATAGATTTTTTTTGCAGAGAAATATAATATTTATATGTAGTTTTTAAATGCAAAATAATATATTTTTTTATAAAAAAAAAAAAAAAAAAAAAAAATGAAAATAGCAAAGTTTATAACTGAGGGATTTTGCTTTTTCGTTCTTCTGAGAATCTGAGAAATTGTGTTTCTCAGTGTCTTTATAATGGAGATTAAAGAGAGAAGTATCCTGGTTAGTGCATAACAATCTGATAAATAATGCATTTGTAAACTTTTTTTCATACAAATAAAGCATAAGCATTGCTTTAATTATATATAATTATTTGTACACATTAAACATTTTGCCCCTTGAGGTAACTTTTGGCCATGCATAGATATAGTAATATCAAGAACCAAGGAGTTTCAAATAAATTTGAGTAGAATTTTGAGTACATATATCTTAACCCTAGGTAGTCCAATCAAATAATGATTCAAGAAGAAGAAGAAGAAGAAGAAGAAGAAGAAGATTTTTTTAATGAGGACTCTGGGAAGTGTGTAAGATCCATGTGCAAGCTTTATTGAACAGATCGTAGTCAAGCCAGGCAAGGTCAATCTCCAATAAACAGGTATATCCAGGGCAAAACAATAGCTTAATCCAATATAAACAGGCAGAGTCCAAAAACCAGAGAGAGCAGTCCAAAAAGTAGCTGGGTTCGCCAGCGCCTGTTTGGCATGGCCTGCCTTTTATGGCTGCCAAACAGGAAGTCACTGTAGAAGCAGCAGAGGGAGCGGTAACAGACAGTCTATGGTTGAGGGCTCCCTCTGCTGGCGTGGCGTTACAGAATCCCCCCCTCTAGGAGCGACTCCTGGCGCTCATAACAACAGTCCAAGGGGTGGGGGAACAGAGGCAACATAGGGGGTGGGACGGAGGGCCAGGTCCGTGCAGAAGAGGTGGGCCAGGATCGTGGAGCAGAGACAGACAGTGAAGCACTGGAGGACCTGGGCCATGGAGCAGTAGCAGACAGTGAGGCACTGGAGGACCTAGGCCATGGAGCAGTGGCAGACAATGGAACCTTGGAGGACCTGGGCCATGGAACTGTGGAAGACAGAGAGTTCATGATTGGCCTCCTTGGCCGTGGCATGGCAGGCAGAGGGTTCGTGATAGGCCTCTTTGGCTGAGACATGATGGGCAGAGAGTTCATGATTGGTCCTCTTGACCGTGGCATGGTCTACAGCAGGTGCTGACACCTCGGGAGGCATGGGCGCAGATTCTTGGGCAGACATGGCAGTGAGTTCATAAATAGACGCCACCTCCTTTGGAGGATCTACAGCGTGAGCTGACACCTCAGGAGGTATGGGCGCGAACTTGTGGACAGATGAAGCCTCAGGAGCAGACTTATGGTCAGATGAGGCCTCTGGGGCAGACTTGTGGACAGACGAGGCCTCTGGAGTAGACTCATGGACAGACGAGGCCTCTGGAGCACAGTGTGCAGCCCACACACTGAAAATGGCAACGGCCATTACAAACAGCACAGTAGATAGTGGGATGTCTGTTGGCCTAGAGGGTGTGGATGCTGTGGACTTGTGGCTTGGGAATGTGGGTTCTGCGTGGCTTGGGACCTCAGAGGGGACCTGGTAAGGTTCTGGTAGGACAGCCGTTTCTTGACTTGATTCATGGAGGTCTGCCATGACTTGACTTGACTCAGGGAGGCCTGCCGTGACTTGACTTGACTCATCTTGACTTGGCTCATGGAGAACAGCTGTGTCTTGGCTTGACTCATGGAGAACAGCTATATCTTGGCTTGGCTCATGGAGAACAGCTGTATCTTGACTTGACACAGAAAGTGTAGCCCTGACTTGACACCGGAGGATCAGGCATCACTTGATTAGGCTCAGACGGGGCAGCCATTTTGTGAACAGGCTTGGTGATGGCGGCCATCTTGTGAACAGGCTTGGGGATGGCGGCCATCTTGTGGACTGGCTCTGGGATGGCGGCCATCTTGTGGACGGGCTCTGGGATGGCGGCCATCTTGTGGACGGGCTCTGGGATGGCGGCCATCTTGTGAGCTGGTTGTAGGAGGGCGGCCATGACAGGTGCAGGCCCTGGAGCGGCAGGCATGGCGTGAGCAGGCCCTGGAGCGGCAGGCATGGCGTGAGCAGGCCCTGGAGCGGCAGGCATGGCGTGAGCAGGCTGTGGCTTGGCAGACGTGACGTGAGCAGGCTGTGGCTTGGCAGACGTGACGTGAGCAGGCTGTGGCTTGGCAGACTTGGTATGAGAAGGCTCTGACATGATAGTGACAATACCGGATATAACGGTTGGGGTGTGAAAAGGTTCTGGTATAATGGGTGCTGAAGGTTTGCAGGGCTCTTTATCCGCAGTCCCCACAGTAAATGACAATCCGACCAGCAGCAAAGCATAGTCAATATATTTCTCCAAAGACCAGTGACGGTGATGACGTGGCATTTTATTCGATATTTCTTTACACAAGCCAAAAAAGAAAATGTCCTTGAGAAAACTGTCCTGAAAATCCGCCAAGTGACAGAGCTCACAAAAGTCCATAACATACTGCTCTATGGGCCGGTTACCTTGTCGGAGTTGAACGAGGCGTGATGCTGGGTCCATGGTGATCTATGTTGAAAGCCGCTGGATCTTTGGGTGGCGAAGTATTCTGTAATGAGGACTCTGGGAAGCGTGTAAGATCCATGGGCAAGCTTTATTGAACAGATCGTAGTCAAGCCAGGCAAGGTCAATCTCCAATAAACAGGTATATCCAGGGCAAAACAATAGCGTAATCCAATATAAACAGGCAGAGTCCAAAAACCAGAGAGAGCAGTCCAAAAAGTAGCAAATAAACAAGGAAATAAAACTAGACAAAACTATGGCAGAAAACAAAGACAAAACTATGACAATAAAACAAACCCGTGGCAATGAAAACAGGGATAAACACTTGGTAGAGTCCACAATAGCAAAACAATACTTCACCAGCACCTGTTTGGCATGGCCTGCCTTTTATGGCTGCCAAACAGGAAGTCACTGTAGAAGCAGCAGAGGGAGCGGTAACAGACAGTCTATGGTTGAGGGCTCCCTCTGCTGGTGTGGCGTTACAAAAATAGAATGTGATATTGTTTGTGGGTCCATTCCAGATACTGGAGAGAGAAGATCATGTTGAAAGCACTGCATTTTTGTGCACATTTTAGCAAATGAAGTAGGTCATCTAGTATTTCAGAAAATAATACTTTACAACAAGGGTTGTACACTGCAACAGAATAATAACCAAATTATTAATTATTTGTATCTTTTTAGGTTACTAATTCGATTGGCTTTGTAAATAATTATATATATATATATATATATATATATATATATATATATATATATATATATATAGTGTAGTACATGCTGTAAAAATTGTTGTTCTTTGTTAGTTCATGATACCTAATGCATTGACTAATGCATAGAACCTTACTGTGAAATGTTTACCATTCATATTGTTTTTCATAGATCATATATCTGAATGATAGACTATACAAAATCTCTCTTTTTCTCTCTTTGCAGGCTGTAGTCAGTGCAAATAAAGATGTCCGATAGTGTTGATACTGAAGAAAAGCCACCTGCCCCCCCTTTAAGAATGAACAGTAGTTCCCGTGACCCTTCCTCAGTACACAGTTCAAAACCACTTCCAATGGCTCCAGAGGAGAAGAACAAGAAAGCCCGTCTCAGGTCCATCTTTCCCGGGGGAGACAAAAGTATGTGCACCCAGGTGCCCTACACAGAATCTGTACACTGTAACATTTTCTATGCTCACTTTAGAGGAAATATGTTGAATGTTTTTAAATATGGTAAAATGGAATATACAGTAGAGTATAGCTTTCAGTGTTTGTCATTTGTGGAACTTAACAGCCTTAGTCCCCATTCATTATATTTTCATAGAAAAAAATGTGATTTTATTTTTTTTGTTTGTTTGTGTATAAATGAAAGAAAAACATATGGGTTTTAAGGGTGAGATTTTTTTTTTTTTTGGCTATGCTGTTCCTTTACCTAGCTTAATCTGCGCTGGTCTAAAAATGTTAAAAGTGTTAAAAATGTGTTTGTTCCTCTATTCAACAGCCAATAAAAAGAAAGAGAAAGAGCGTCCAGAGATATCCCTGCCCTCTGATTTCGAGCACACCATCCATGTAGGCTTTGATGCAGTAACGGGGGAGTTCACTGTGAGTTTACCCAATCTCAGGTGTTTTAGGTTTTGTGTATGTGTGTTTGAGAGTCGTTGTTATCTGTGATGTATGGTTCATGTGGATGATATCCTTTTTTAACAGTTGGTGTGTGTGTGTGTGTGTGTGTGTGTGTATGTGTGTGTATGTACCGACATGTTAGATATTGGCATTAGTAATGAAAATCAGTATAATCAGACATAAAGAAGATGTTTAGAACAGTGCCATAACGGTAACTAGGGCTGGGTGATGTGGCTAAAATATTATCACTATATTTATTATTATTATTTATTTATTTATTTATTTATTTATTATTATGCTTTTCACATGTTTGTTAGACCTTGAGAATGAGTGTAAACATAACTTGAGTTGATACACTCCCACTCCATAGGAAATGAGGAATGATGAAATAACGTGTGGTATGAAGCAGCCAATAGTTACAAACAGCCATTGGTTCTAGCATTGAAGCCTATTCAGTTCAGTGTTTCTCAAGCACAATCGCTGGTGATTTGAAGAAATTACTGCATTTTTTTTTTTGTCATTTTAACTCATTTGTTGACCTAGAGGGAGATGGTTTTATTATTTTCAGCCGACTAAGAAAAACTGTAATCTTGGGGAAAAAAAAAAAAAAAAAAAAACTTCTTTCTATAATAATTTGTACAGTATAGTTGCTCATAGCATCCAGTAGATTTATAATCATATATATATGTGATATATATATATATATATTTAATTATTTATTTTTTTGCACACATTTTTTAAGAAAATAAGTACATTTAACTTGGTGTAATGAGGACTCTGGGAAGCGTGTAAGATCCACGTGCGAGCTTTATTGAACAGATCGTAGTCAAGGCAGGCAAGGTCAATCTCCAATAAACAGGTATATCCAGGGCAAAACAATAGCGTAATCCAATATAAACAGGCAGAGTCCAAAAACCAGAGAGAGCAGTCCGAAAAGTAACAAATGAACAAGGTAATGAAACCAGACAGAACTATGGCAATGAACGAGGCAAAACTGTGGCAAAACAAAGACAAAACTATGACAAGAAACCAAACCATGATAATCAAAAAACAGGGCAATGAAAACAGGAAAACGCTTGGTAGAGTCCGTATGAGCAAAACAATACTTCACAGTTTCCTGTTTGGCATGGCCTGCCTTTTATGGCCGCCAAACAGGAAGTTACCAGAGAAGCAGCAGAGGGAGCAGGAACAGTCAGTCAGTGGGTGAGGGACAGAATCCCCCCCCCAGGAGCGACCCCTGGCGCTCAAACAACAACAACAACAGTCCAGGAGGGTGGGGGAACAGAGGCAAAACAGGGGGTGGGACAGAGGGCCAGGTCCATGTAGAGGAGGTGGACCTGGATCATGGAGCAGGGACAGACAGTGAAGCACTGGAGGACCTGGACCATGGAGCAGTAGCAGACAGTGAAGCACTGGAGGACCTGGGCCATGGAGCTGTGGCAGACAGTGGAACCTCGGAGGACCTGGGCCTTGGAGCAATGGCAGACAGTGGAACCTTGGAGGACCTGGGCTGTGGAGCAGTAGCAGACCGTGAAACATTGGAGGGCCTGGGCCGTGGAGCAATGGCAGACCGTGAAACACTGGAGGGCCTGGGTCATGGAGCAGTGGCAGGCAATGGAACCTAGGAGCAGAAGTCCACCATGCTTGATTCGGAGGAGCCTGGAGTCATGGTGGAGCAGGGAGAGCCGGCCGCCATGGCGGGGCAGGCAGAGCATGAAGCCATGGCGAGGCAGGCAGAGCAGGAAGCCATGGCGGGGCAGGCAGAGCAGGCAGCCATGGCGGGGCAGGCAGAGCAGGCAGCCATGGCAGGGCAGGCAAAGCAGGCATAACAGGGAGCCATTGCAAGGCAGGCCAAGCAGGCAGAGCAGGCAGGAGCAGAGATATCCACAGTGGAGCTAGTGAGATCCATAGCAGAGCAGTGTGTTCACGGACAATTTCTATGGCCGTGGTATGACAGGCAGAGAGTTCTTGATAGGCCTTCGTGATCTTGACATGACAGGTAGAGAGTTTATGGGAGGACGCCGCCCCCATGGGAGGATCTACAGCATATGCTGACACCTCTGGGGGCATGGGTGCAGATTCTTGGGCAGATGTGGCAGTGAGTTCATAAATGGACGACACCTCCTTAGGAGGTTCTACAGCGTGAGCTGACACCTCAGGAGGTATAGGCGCAAACTCGTGGACAGATGAAACCTCAGGAGCAGACTTGTGGTCAGATGAGGCCTCTGGGGCAGACGTGTGGACAGATGAGGCCTCTGGGGCAGACTCGCAGTCAGGCGAGGCCTCTGGAGCAGACTCGTGGACAGACGAGGCTTCTGGAGCAGACTCGTGGACAGACGGGGCCTTGAGAAGGTCAGAGGGGACCTGGTGAGGTTCTGGTAGGACAACAGTTCCTTTACTTGATTCATGGAGGTCTGCCGTGACTTGACTTGGCTCAGGGAGGCCTGCCGAGGGTGTGGCTTGGTTCAGGGAAGACAGCAGCAATTTGACTTGACTCGTGAAGATCTGCTGTAACTTGGCTTGGTTCATGGACATTAGCTGTGGTTGGACATAACATAGACAACCCAGCTGTAACTTGACTTGACTCAGGAACAACATGGCTTGACTCGTGGGGCACAGCTGTGTCTTGGCTTGACTCATGGAGAACAACAGCTGTATCTTGGCTTGGCTCGTGGAAAACAGCTGTGACTTGGCTTGATTCATGGGGAACAGCTGTGTCCTTGCTTGACTCATGGAGAACAGCAGCTTTGGCTTGACTTAACTCTGTTGCTTAACTCTGAAGCTTGACTGGGCTCTGAAGCTTGACCAGGCTCTGAAGCTTGTCCGGGCTCTAAAGCTTGACCGGACTCCGAAGCTTGACCTGACCCTGGAACTTGACTTGACCCTGGAACTCGACTGGACTTGGAAGCCTGACTGGACTTGGAAGCTACAGCTGTAACATGGTTTGACTCTGGAGCAGCAGCTGTAGCTTGACTTGACACAGGAGACGCAGCTGAGCAGGCCGTGGCTTGGCAGACGTGGCGTTAGCAGACCTTGGCTTGGTGGATGTGACTTGAGCAGACTTTGGCTTGGCAGGCATGACGTGAGCAGGCTTTGGAGCAGGAGACGTGACATGAGCTGGTTGTGGTGTGGTGTTTACTGCAGGATTGCGAGGTCCCTCGTCCGCAATCCCGACAGTAAAAGGTGAGCCGCTTAATCGGAGTGCTAGATCGATATAACTTTCGAGAGTCCAGTGTGAGGTATTGCGTGGGAGAAAACGTGATATGCTTTTGTCCAAACCAAAACGGAAAATGTCCAGAAGAAATGTATCATTGAAGTCTACCTGGTGACACAGTTCACAGAAGTCCATGACATACTGCTCAACGGGCCGGTTACCTTGTCGGAGTTGAACGAGGCGTGATGCTGGGTTCATGGTGATCTGTGTTGAAAGCTGCTGGATCTTTGGGTGGCGTGGCGTTACACTTGGACAGATAGTTTTAGTAATTTCTTTTAAAGTTTACTCTGCAATACTGTACATTTACATTTAGTCATTTAGCAGATGCCTTTATCGGAGGCGGCTTACAAATGAGACAAAAGAAGCAATCAAATCAAAAGAACAATATAGCAAGTTTTTATTTTTTTATATAAAGAAAGCAAGCAGTTAGAAAACAAATAGAGTGCACTCTAAAAAATGCTGGGTTAAAAACAACCCAATATGGGTTATTTTGGCAACCCAGTGCTAGGTCAAAAAGGGACGAACCCAACACTGGGTTGTTTTGACCCAGCGAATTGGGTTGAATTATTGACCCAGCATGCTGGGTTGCTTTTTTAAGGTTTAAAATTACTACACTGCTAGGCTAAATTGAACCCAAAACTGAGCTAGGCATTAAATCTACAAATGTTGTTCATTTTAAAATCACTTTAACACACTCAGAATCAAAAGATAAATATTTATTAAAAACTACAACATGATATTATAACATTTAACACAAGCAAATTTGTAAAGTATTGTGAGTATGAACTCCATTTCTACTAAACAACACAGAACAAGTATTTGACATTTTGTTTTTACAGACTATACACTTACTGTTTGTTTCATAGTCCATGAATACATACAGAATATGCATCACTGCCAATTTTCATTATCTCTTTAAGATAATTGATGTAGTCATGAAGAAGCCCCATCAGCTCAGCAAAGGCATGCAGCATCTTTTACATTATCCAGGGTGACCTCCTCCTCATTTCTCCTCTTTGTCCAGCATTCATTCCAGTCACTACCTGTTCTTCATCAGTGGCCTAAAAGAGAAAAAGATTTAAAAAAAGAAAACATTTAGTTAAAATGTAAGCATTTTCAAACAGAGGTGCATCCAATTCTGTAAGGATAGATAACTTATAATTTCAACCATGTTGTGTGGTTATTTATTGTTTTTGTCTTTGTCTTTGGCTCTAGAATACTACAATAGCAGACAACGGTAACATTTATTTTCTAAAAATAAACCCCCATAACTCCCTAACTCCCACCAATCTTAAAAGAATGAAGCACTCTTATGTCTCTGGCCTTTTAACAAAATGTTAAGTAAACAGGGAGGAGACAACAGAAACATTTATTTTCTACAAATAACTTGCATCAATCTCAAAAGAATCAAACACTCTTCTATGTCTCTGGCTCATCTACATAAAACTTTTTTTACTCTTAGACAAAAAAAAAAAGAAAAAAGATAACATGACATTATGACCTTTACTTGCCTTAAACCATCTTTCCCTCTCTTATGAAGAAGCTGAGAAGATCGCCTCCTCACACAAGAAGGCTTCTGTGTTGTTAACTCCAAAGTTGGTTTGAGTTCTGCAATGAAAAACACAAACATCAATGGTTTAAATAAAATGTGAACAAGTCATCATACTATTGTTGCATCAAAATGTGAAGTGAACAGGCAGGAGACACCAGAAACATGCATTTTCTAAAATAACTCACATAAATCATGAAACAATGAAGCTCTCCCATGTCTCTGGCTTTCAACATCTACAAAAAGCAAACATTCTTTTACCACTTGTCAAAAAAAAAAATAATAATAATAATAATAATAATATGGAATTATGACCTTTACTTGCCTTATACCATCTTTCCCTCTCTTCTGAAGAAGCTGAGAAGATTGTCCCTGTCACAAAGGCTTCTGTGTCGTTAACTCCAAAGTTGGTTTGAGTTCTGTAATAAAAAACATGGACATCAATGATGTAATTAATCTGTGAACAAAGCATCATACTATTGTTGCATCAAAATCTTAAGTAAACAGGCAGAAGACAATGGAAACATTTATTTTCTACAAATAACTCATATCAATCAAAAACGAATGAATTTGTCTTGTCTGTGGCTTTGAACATCTACATAAAACAGTTTTACTCAGTTTTAGACAAAAAAAATAAATAAAAATATAGCTGCAAGCAGCGATGACGGGCCATTGCTGCCAGCGCATCCGCAACCCCGGTGCCATCAGAAAAAATGGTGCCCAGTGGGCACCTGCATTGACAGTAACTCTGTGGCAGTTTGGATTAAGAAGTTACAGCAATGAAAGGGTTAAAACCAAATGCTTTTAAATCATTCTGATAGACTGAGAATGAGCTAAAAGATTCCTTATCCTATGAGGTCATCTTGTGTTCATCCTTGGTATTATAGTCTTCATCTGCCATTTTACATGTGTGATATTTTAAATGTTTTTGCGGTCTCTGAAAACATGATAAACATATTTCCTAAGAATGATTTGTTTTTCATATGTAAAAAGTTGTGCAGAGTTAGGATGATGCATTTTAAATGAATCTCTCTCTCTCTCTCTCTGTCACACACACACACAACCACTCAACTATCCCAGTCACACTTAACACTTACAGTGAACGCACACACTTAACAGACCACCAGTCATCCCCCACACAGAGTTAGAGTGAGAGAGTTAGAGTGAGATCAGAAGTTTAATAGTTTTTTAATTTTCTATTTTTAGTAGACTATTTTATATTGATGGAAGTAAGCATTTATTTCTTAGAATGACTAGTTCTATGTATATAAAAAGTTCTGAAGTGTTTGGATGCTGCATTTTAAAATTACAGTTGTGTTTTTCACTGCTACTTTAAAAAATCACCATAAATCAACCATTCGAGATATCCCAAATCCGCTCGCAATTTAACATCTTCAGTATCTTCAGTAACTTTTGACAAAAGGTGGTGCTATAGAGCGCCTCCTCCACGCCCATTTATGAGCCTTTGCCAGTGTCTAACTATCATTAATATTGATGTGTGTGTTGAGTTTCATGAAAATCTAAGCTTATTAAGTGCCCCAAAAACACAAGAAACAAATGTTAAAGTTTGACACGTTGCCATGGCAACAGCATTTGAAGTATCAACGACCCCTTTACAGATTGTCATCGGCCGTGTTTTGACATTATTCTGATGAAGTTTCAAGTAAATCGAGTAAAATTAAGAGGCTGATTTAAAAGCATTTTGAAAACGACCAGTTGGTGACACTATAACTTTGACTCTCAATAGTCACATCTATTCGATCGGCATCATACAACGAACAAACTCCTGAAGTTTCATCAGAATCAGACAGTGTGTGCAATAGTTACTAGTATATCAAATTCCAGAGCATGCGTTTTTGACAAAACCCAGAATAACCAACCTGTTGGGATTAGCTAATGACATAGAGTGTGAAAGTTGTTCAGATTGATGAGTTCTATATGGGTACTGAGTTTCATATGTGTAAGTGCAAGTTTGTGTGCTATATAACCCTCCAAATTCCAGGGCTTGCTGTGGAGTCCCCTTGCCACGCCCGTATACCAGTCTCTGCCCGGCCCTAATGGCCGCAGATTGCAAGGTGTGTGCCAATTTTCAAGAGTTTTTGAGCATGTTAAGGGCCCCAAAACCCCCCAAAACCTTGAAAAAAAAGAAGAATAATAAAGAAGAATAATCCTTTGAAAAACAATAGGGCTCTCGCCCTTTCAGGGCTCGGGCCCTAATAATAATCCTTAGGGGATCAATAGGGCCTTCGCCCTTTTAGGGCTTGGGCCCTAATAATAATAATCCTTAGAAAAACAATAGGGCCTTCGCCCTTTTAGGGCTCGGTCCCTAATAATCCTTAGGGGATCAATAGGGCCTTCGCCCTTTTAGGGCTCGGGCCCTAATAATAATCCTTAGAAAAACAATAGGGCCTTCGCCCTTTTAGGGCTCGGGTCCTAATAATCCTTAGAAAAACAATAGGGCCTTCGCCCTTTTAGGGCTCGGGCCCTAATAATAATAATCCTTAGAAGAACAATAGGGCCTTCGCCCTTTTAGGGCTTCGGGCCCTAATAATAATAATCCTTAGAAGAACAATAGGGCTCGGGCCCTAATAATAATAATCCTTAGAAGAACAATAGGGCTCGGGCCCTAATAATCCTTAGAAGAACAATAGGGCTCGGGCCCTAATAATCCTTAGAAGAACAATAGGGCTCGGGCCCTAATAATCCTTAGAAGAACAATAGGGCTCTCGCCCTTTTAGGGCTCGGGCCCTAATAAACGGGGCAATTCCAACGGGATCCCTGCACTGCAGTGCTCGGGCCCTAAATATTCTTTAATCAGCCAGAGGTGACTAAGACTCACTGGGGAAGACCATCTTCTGGCAGCAAAATATCCATATGACAGTAGCTGAAAGAAAATACAAGTCATGTGTTCAATACTAGTAATTATCTATTTTTACTGCCACGTCAGAATCTTAATGGCAAAAAATGAGTTACTATAATACAAGAGTTACAAAATAAAAACAGAGCAAACAATAATTACATCAGTTAAAAAAAGAAATTTAATTATATGATAAAAAAAAATAAAAAAAATCTAAAATCTTACTAAACAAGTCTCTAGTTATGTGTTGAGTTAAACACTATCCTTCAACATTATTAAAGGGTAAGTTCAACAATTTTCAACCCACTTTGTATTGTTACAGTGTTGGTAATATACTGTATGTAAAAGAACAATGTTAATTCTTTCTCAAAGATAACCAGTTTATTTGTCAGCAAAACTTTGCTGCATGAAGCAAAACACAGCGTTTCATCATTTTGATAATGAAAAAAGTTTTTTTTGTCATTTTGTCAAAACTCATCATTTCATTTTGCGTCATCCTGCGGACTGTCACTTACAAATAAAAGGGGATGTATATAGGTACACGCAACTCAGAGAAAGAGTAAATATTGTTCATTTACAGATATTATACACATTGCCATATTACAAAGTGGGTTAAAAATCGCCAAACTTACCATTAAAGGCAATATAAGGATAATATTTGTCAGTTTTGTATGTTCATGTACAGTTGCCATCATCTTAAGTCTTCACAAGTGAGGCTGGATCCAATCTGGAACCGGCGTAATCTCTAGTAACCTTGGGATGGGTATCCTGAGATAAAAACAGGAATGAAAAGGAGAGAGATTAGCATAGCAGCTGTTCATATTATTTCAAACAAAAGATTATTTATTTCATCACATTTATCTGTAGTGCAGTGTCGTGTGAATATTTGACTAAAAATGTGTTTTTAATCTAATTTAAACTAAAAGATTGTGTCTGAGCCCCAAACATTATCAGGAAGGATATTAAAGTTAAGGAATATGTACAAAAAAGTTCTACTTCCTTTAGTGGACTTTGATATCCTCGCTATAATCAGTCCAGAGTTTTGTGACCTCATTACAGGCCAAGCACCACAGCTGCTGTTTCCCCTTTTTGGGCTTATTTTGCTACTATCTGGTTTAATCACAACCAGAATTTTTATAGATTGCTTGGTAAACATATTATTTGTCCTCAGTATTCAGGGAACAGACACAGTCTCTATAGAATGGACTACATATGTCGCAGTATCATTTTAAAGGGATAGTTCACCCAAAAATTTTAATTCTGTCATTAATTACTCACCCTCATGTCATTCCAAACCCAAAGACCTTCATTCATCTTCAGAACACAAATTAAAATATTTTTGTCCGTCGCCATTATGGAGAGTACCACGGCATATGCGTGGCGCTGCTGACGTAGAACACACATGGACTGTGCCTTGTTTACAAGCAGAGGAACGCACACGCATGTGTCATAATACTCTTGTTAATGGCAACAGACTGTCCCAGAAGAGATCGTCAGATAAAGTCATGATTTTTGTTTTATTTGTACACAAAAAGTATTCTCATAGCTTCATAAAATTAAGGTTGAACCACTGATGTCACAAAGGCTATTTTGTTGATTTTCTTGGTACCTTTCTGTGCCTTGACCGTGGTAGTACCCTTGCTGTATATGGAGGGTAAGTAAGCTCCCAGATTTCATCAAAACTATCTTAATTTGTGTTCAAAGATAAATGTAGATCTTACGCGTTGATTAATGTAATTGAGTAATTAATGACAAAACTTTCATTTTTGGGTGAACTATCCCTTTAAGTGGGAGGAACATCATAACTGTAATTTGCACTACCATTCAAAAGTTTGGGGTAAGTAAGATTTTTTTTTTTTTTAATGTTTTTGAAAGAAGCCTCTTCTGCTCACCAAGGCTGCATTTCCTTGATAAAAAAAAATAAGTAAAAACAGTAATATTTTGAAAATATTATTACAATTTAACACGGTTTTCTGGGTTAATATTTTTTCAGATATAATTTATTTCTGTTATCAAAGCTGATTTTTAAGCATTATTAGTCCAGTCTTTAGTGTCACATGATCCTTCAGAAATTCTGATTTGTTGCTCAATAAACATTTCTGATTATTATCAATTATTATTATCTTATCATTGTGGTAAGGTTTGTGAGAGAGACCTTCTTTCTCACTGCTCATCTCTAGACCGACTACCAACGGGTGATAATAGCGGAGGGTGAGAACGGCCCAACGGATAGCTAGGCATTCCTTTTCAATGGTGCTGTACATTGTCTCTCGCTTAGAGAGCTTGCGACTAATGTACAGCACTGGCCGCTCTTCACCCTCTATCTCCTGGGCCAGGACCACTCCAAGCCCTGTCCGATGCATCTGTCTGCAGCAAGAAGGGGAGAGAAAAATCAGGAGAGTGTAACAGCGGCCCGCCACACAGAGCAGCCTTTACCTGGGTGAATGCCTGCTGGCACAGTTCCGTCTAATGGACGGGATCTGTCACTTCCTTTTTAGTGAGATCAGTCAGCGGGCTGGTGAGGTCTGAATAATTAGGTATAAACCTTCTGTAATATCCCACCAGCCTCAGGAACTGTCTCACCTCCTTTTTGGTCTTGGGTCTTGGGCAGGTCGCAATCGCTACTGTCTTATTAATTTGGGGACGCACCATGATCCAAGTGGAAGCCCAGATACCTGACCTCCACACACTCAATTGCACACTTCTTTGGGTTAGCCATCAGCCCTGGCCCCCTCAGCACTCTCAGCACGGCCCGCAGATGCTCCATATGCCGCTGCCAGTCATTACTATAGATGATAATATCATCCAAATAGGCCGCAGCATATGCAGCATGGGGCCGAAGAATTTTGTCCCTGAGGCGCTGAAAAGTGGCTGGGGCCCCAAATAAGCCAAAGAGAAGCGTTACGAATTGGTGTAATCCAAATGGTGTCAAGAAAGCTGTTTTTTCTTTGGATAGAGGTGATAAGGTAATTTCGACACATCATTCACCTTATGATAATCCACACAGAACCGTACGGAGCCGTCCGTTTAAGGTACTAAAACTATTAGCCTCGCCCAGTCACTGTGGGATTCCTCTATTACTCCCATTTCTAGCATAGCCTCTAATTCCGTCTGAACCACCTTTTTTGTGTTCAGGTAAGCGATATGGTCGGGAACGAATCACCACTGTTGAATCACCACATCAATAAGGTGCTGTATGAGGTCTGTTCGACCAGGCAGGGGCGAGCACACATCCGCAAATGCGTTTTGTAATCTAGCTATATCAGTGAGCTGGGAGGGCAAAAGGTGATCTCCTCCAAGGGCCAGAGCTAGAGATTGAGGTTTGGTAGGCAGCTCTGGCCCGAGATCATCCTCTCTACTCACCACCATCGCCAGCATGACTGACTCCTCCTCCCTCCACTTTTTGAGGAAGTTGAGGTGATAAACCTGACGTGCCCTGTTCCTGTCTGAGTGAATAACCTCATAATTGAGAATTTGCCATGTGACCTCAAAGGGTCCTTGCCACTTGGCGAGTAATTTAGAGCTAGCTGTAGGGAGCAATACAAGAACTTTTTCTCCCAGTGCAAATTTACGTAACTGGGTACCCCTGTTGTACAGCCGGCTCTGCCTGTGCTAGGCCTGTAACAAATTCTCCATTGACAGCCGCCCCAATGTGTGGAGTTTTGTTCTCAGGTCCAGCACATATTGAGGCTATCAGAAGGTCCGTCCTCCCAAGTTTCTCTTAGGATGTCCAGCAACTTCGTGGGGCTGCCGCCCGTAAAGAAGCATGAAGGGGGAAAGCCCTGTGGAGGCTTCCCGCACAGTGAACAAGAGGGGTTTCAGCCACCTATCCCAATTTTTGCTGTCCTCGTGAACGAACTTTCAAATCATGGTTTTTAACGTGTGATTAAATCGTTCGACCAGCCCATCCATTTGTGGATCGTAGACGCTGGTCCAAATCTAAGGTGCTTTTGGGGAGGCCGGCGGATTTACCAGCTGACACTCACAACAAGCCGCACACCACCTGCACACATTCTAGTGAATTGGGTCATAAGATGATTTAGTGTTGATGCTTGCACCAAATGTCCCGCCACTGGATTACAACAAGCCGCCTGGAATAATATTTCCTGACGACTTTTAGGTACTAATAACTGGGTTGTATCTTGTTTTGTTTGAGTATCTTGTGTCACTCGATACAACCGATCTTTCAGTGTAGCAAAATAGGGATAGGAGAGTGGACAAGCTGGTTGGAGAGGCTGTCCGTCAATGGACTGGACCTGCTCGAACGCAGGCAAAAAGGTCCACAAATCCCTTGCACGAAAACTACACTGCAAAAAGAATAAATAAGAAGCTTTTTTAAAAAGGCAAAAGAATGCATGGACACTTTCTGAATATGATAATTAAAAACCAAGAGACGATGAAAATGCGGGACATTTTCTCAATATGCGACGTACAGGACAAGGGGTGAAAATGCTGTGCGGTACAATGCAAAGCGGGACAGGTGGTCACCCTAATTAAAAGTGAATGATAAGAAAATAAACCTGTGAAATTAAAAGGAGAGATGGTGAGGATTTGGGAAAAGAAACTATAAATATTAAGTTCGTGGCAATTCGTAACCAACCGGCAAAACAGAACACATAGGGTTTGTATGGATTTAAATGTATGGGCTCGAATGGCATGAATCCAAAAGCATGGTCGCTACTAACATTTTCCTGCTAACCAGTTATTTCTCTTATAAAGAATTCTTTGTACCTCACTTGTGTCATAATATTCACGTAAAAATGTTTCATATGAGCTACGGTATGTTTTGCCGTTGTGCCGCTGGTGAAAGAGGTTCATGTAATTACTTTTGAAATCATTTTATTTTAAATGCCGATCATGTTAATTGCAAGCATTGCCATTGTGTTTCAAAATACAATTTTTGAAACCATTTAAAAGAGTGCATTCAGTGGTCTAGTGACTGGATATGAAACAGCCAACAGTAAGTGATCCCCAAACGGAACAACGGCACCCTTTCTCCAACGGCCGCTGCTGCCACTGCACGTGCTATTACTGTTTACTCTATCACACACTAAGGCGTCATTCTGTACGTGCATTCTCAGTTTAAATGCAGCAATCCAAAACAGTGAATCTAATCACCATTCAGGCAAAACTTTGCCACAAGAATGAACCACACTGCTGAGTTGATCTAATTGCTAGCACACCCTGAGCACATGTGAGTTAACACATTCCTCTTATCGGCAAGACATATCGGCATAATTTTTTATATCGGAAATATTAGAATTGGCCAATAATGACTTTGTAAATACCGGCATTGGATTCCGACATCAGTCCGATAACATCGTTCATCCCTAGCGTTTATATGTCCATGTATCTCACGTGGATGATTGTAATATCAAAAGCCACTCGTGGACATGATCACATTACTGATAATGAGTTCAGACATGAAAAACCTTGTGTTGGTTTCATACGGATTACTTTATCAAAGAATATGTTTTTAACGTGATTTACATTCATTTATAAGTAAACATTTCAAGCTTTCCATAGATAAATTTGTCATGTCTGTGAGGGAAGTATTCTCTGAGATTCAGGTTGCTTTATTTACATTCCGGTGAAGAGAGGTGACAGAGAGAAGGCAGAGAGCACACCCTGTTTGTTTTCTTTTTTTTTTTTGAAAACATTTTGTTGATATTATTACTATACACAAATCGAGGGGTGAAAACCAGAGGGGCGTAAGTGACATTTTGGGTGAAATGGAGATATATATCAAATTAAAGCTTTTGATGGCACACTCTTCAGTCTTCACACAAGGGCTGTCTAACCTTTTTTATACCCATCTGACAAAACTGTAATTGAATTCAGCTAGACACGCTTTACTGTTTATCACAATAAAAGGCAAAGGAAGCGCACAACACTTACAAGATAACGTGATACAGAGGGAGACCAAGCGCGATTTCAGCACATCTCAACACAGTAAACAAAACAAGCATTTCCTAGCAATGACAACTGCGCTAAACACTAATGAAACAATAAATAAATACACTTACAAGATGCTTTTAACTTCCGCTGATTGACTGCTTTTCTCAAACAGTATTTCTTTACACTGTCTTTTGCTGGCACTTGAACACGCCCTACTATTTATCACAACAAAAGGCCAAGCAAGTGCACAGCACTGACAAGGTATGCGATACAGTACGAGACCAAACTCTAGTACTATTAAAGAATATGGTTCACTTAGAAAGATTTAATTAAACAAGGTAGATATGTAGCTTGTTACACTTTATTACTTTATTGTAAGTTATTACCCAAATGAACACAGAGACCTCAATACTTGGTGCACAATATGACGGTAACAATCAGTGGATAGTGTTTTGAGTATGAATGGGTCATTTTAAGTAGAAAAAAAGTTCAAACTTTAATATATACAAGCTTGAATTGAGTACTGATATAGAATTTACTCTTGTTACCTTGTTTTTTTTTAAAGTATGGTTTTAAATGTCTTTCTTGGGTTATATATTTAAAAATAAATAGTAATTAAATTTAACTTTGGGCTCTGTTGTTAATTGTAACCTTATAGTAATGTAAAAAGGCTCACTGTTGTCCAGAGCATAAGCTGAGCAAAGGTAGATTTTTATCCCTACAAAATATTAATTTTAACTGAATTTGTTTTAAAGTAATTTGTTCAGTAAACCATTGCTTAGTGAGGTGTGTACCAAACCGTCATGTTTGTGTAAAATTACACCCCTATTAAACACCCATTCAGGCATTTAGTGGTTAAACCTGGCATTTCATATGAACATTATTTTTCCAGTCACCAAATGCCTCTGCTTTGCCTCTTTGCATTAAAATTTAAAAATGCTTTTTTTTAACCTTAAATACTTTACTAATTGAAAGAAAGAAAGAAAGAAAGAAAGAAAGAAAGAAAGAAAGAAAGAAAAATGTTTTATGGTCATTCATGGATCATAATTATTGCACATATTATTTAGCACCAAAAATCTCATCAAAATAGAGTATTGAAAAGTTAAACTTAAGATATTCGGTCATATTTGATTGCCATGGAGTATGAGAACCAAAGCTGGGACCAAGTCATTGTTTTGCAAGTCACAAGTAAGTCTCGAGTCTTTGCATTCAAGTCTCGAGTCAAGTCCCGAGTCAAGACAAGTCCCAAGTCAAGTCCCGAGTCAATACGGGCAAGTCCAAGTCGAGTTGCAAGTGTTAGATTTTGCTGTATTTGGCTGACCAGTGGTTTGGGTGGCTCGCCATATGTATTAGATTTCTCTAATACATAAAATAAGTAAGCTTGACCAAAGTTCAGGGGAAAAGAGTTTATTTAAGAAAGTCGTGTAGCATAGCCGTCTTCTAGATCTTAACCCGTGTAAGAGTCTGAAGCTTCTTCCTAGTTTATTCCAAAGTTCTCCATAGCTTCTCCCTAGCTTCTGCGTAGCTTCTCCCACAGTTCTGTCTGTAATACTTTATACCTAAAGACAAAAGGCTAGAAACAATACATACTGTCAGGACCTCCCGCTGGAGATCCTGCAATCTACAAGAAGTTCCTGAGAAATGCTGTTCCTTTGTTATTCTAAATGTATGGACCATTTGGTTCACATCTTTACAAAGACAGTTCCTGTTGATTGCATCTGGGGCACAGTCACAATGTAAATGCATCTGTCTAAAATTGCACATAATCTTTCAATCCCCCCTATGATCATTTTTGATCACGAAACATACTTTTCAGTAATCATGAATACAGCATGCTGTATACAGGCTCCATTACTTGAGATGACAGAATAATAGTTCATGGTGAAGTTTGCATTCTCTTGAATGCCTAAGTCCTTTTTTATTTTGACATTGTGATCATGTGGAAGTGGCGGATGTTGCTGTGTTCTGTGGATGTTCAGGCATATTTATCTAGGTGGCCAGTGCAGTGTAGTCCCTATTTAATGTTGGCAGGACACTACAGTGTTTATCAGTGGTAGAATGTCCATGTCTTCGTCCTCAGGCGACAAGCTAGAGCCTAAAAACCCTAGTCCCGCCATATCTGGACTCTGAAAAACACTACTGCCATCTATCCCTCATCTCTAGACAAATTCACATCAATCCACTCATTGTTTCCCTGCACCTTAACTGCTGCATCAGTTACTAAAAGATCCTTAAGTGGTCTTTGCCACCTGGATTCTTGCTGTGACATTTGAGTTTTTTGAATCTTTACCCATTTGTTGGGCACTATACCATGGGCACCCTTTGGAGGCATCAAAACTTGATTCTTGGCATTGTGTACTGCCAGGCTTTCATCCATTTGGACAAGGCTGTCAGATGTTGGATTTTCATTGGACATGGGCTGGCCTTGGACATGTTCAAAAGGGCATAATCTCCTTGTGGTTTCCCTCACTGCATTGGTTGTCATCTTGCAGTTCAACTCTAATTTCAATCAGTGAGAATACTTCTTTGTGCTCTTCATTTTGCATTTGTTTATTGTCCTGCTGTCTGTGTAGCTTAAGTTGTCTTAATGCCGCTGTGTGTGGACCTCTCTCCTTTACGGCTTGATTAGCAGCACTGCCTTCTAGGACATCATCTTTGGCTTTAGTTTCTGAGGTTTCTGTGTATGCTTTTCTTTTTTGTATGGTGTCTTCACTTGTCTTGTTCGCATACACATGGAGTCCATCTGCTTTTGTATGAGATGTCACTAGCTGGTGCTGCAGAGAGAGGTTCTTCGGTTTTCCTGCAGCTCCACAGCATTTAGCAGAGTCTGTTTTTGTCTGGCTGTCAACTGCTGAGACCTCTTCAATAGGTTGTCCTCATCATTACTTTGATGTTTTAAGCTCATCTTGCAATCACAAACCCAGTGTCCTTCCTTGTTGCAAATCCTGCACCTTCCTTGAGGTTTGGTTTTTGAGTGTGTCTGATATTCACCTTTTTCATACCCCATTGTCCTGTTGTTGTACAAGGTTTTGGATTGCAAAGCTCTGAGTTGGACGTCCTGTGTTTTTTCAATTTTTGCTGACCATTCAACAATCTGGATGAATGTTGTTCCAATGCTGTCCCAGTCATCATACTTGATTTTAAGAGCTTGAGAAATCTCAGGTTTCAGTCCATTCACAAATGTGGCTTTAAGAGGCATGCTAGTATCTTTACTGAGATCTTCACTGTTGTTGTTCACACCAGCATGTTCTGTCCAAGTTTGCCTGAAGTGTTCTTCAAACTCTGCAACACTTTCACCTGCCTTGTGCATGCAAGAGGTAATTTTAGCCCAGTTAACCTCTACAGGTTTCAGTTCAAACAAGAAAGTTTGCACCACTTCCCATCCATCCTCAATGTTTTCTTGAGACTCGCCAATCTTTCTTTCAACACTTTCTGTTAGTCTCTTTTGGTCATTGTCTCTCAAGTTCACATTAACAATCATCACACTGTCTAGTGGATGTAAATTGTAGATTTTCTGCAAGCGTTGAAGAAATTGCCAAACTCTCTGTGATTGCTTGTACACGTCTGGAAGTTCTTTTGACCATTTGTCAACTTGTTCTGGAGTAGCTGGCTGGTATGTTCTGTATGGAACATATTTCTTTACCAACTTTTTTACAGTGCGAGTTGGTCGCTCACCATTCTCCTCATACTCTTCCTCATTGTCAATTTCAACTTCAGTCAGTCTGTTCTTGATGATAACAGGAGTAAGTCTAACCTTTGTGTTCCTCGTAGACTGAACACGATTGTTGATTGAAGATTCAGCATCACTGAGCTGCTTGAAGATTTTGATTCCAGTATTTTGGAGAGCAAAGTCAGCAACTTATCATTCTCATGTAAAAGTCTTTCTTTGTCCTCTTTTACAATCTGCAATTGTTCAGCCAGCTTGCTTTCTCTGCTTTGATGTCACGTTGTAATTTGTCAGTCTCACACTTCTGCAGATGTTATAGAACTTGTTTGACCAAAACCACAGAGAGTCCATCTTACTTGGTGTTTGTCCATAAGCGCTGTGTCTTTCTGTAAGCCCTTTTAATGTCCGGCAAGGCCCACTGGCCACTCTCTGAGTGCTTAATGCTGTACCTCTGGCACATACCATCATCGCACTTCCTCAGTCCCAGCCTTTTGTCCAAATATACATTCAGATTGTCCAACATCTGATCAGTGGTGACATTTGGAGATTCTGTCCCATGCCTTTCTGTTTTTGGTCTCAGTGCAGAGCCATAACAATTGTTTCGTGGAGACTCAGCCATGGCAAGTACAGGAAAAGTGCCCTCAGAGGTGTGAAAACAGAACAAAAGGTGTTAGAGCTGTTAAAGGTACTTATTCAGATTTAAATTCACAGCAATCTCCCAGACTGACCATTTCAGTTACACAGACAAATCAATAGTTTGATAACTTAGTTTTCAATACTACATTACAAAAACATTCACATTCACTATTTGTCCTTGTTTAATTTCTGAAAAATCCTAAGTGATATGATTTAAATTCTTTCTGAGTCCTAGCTCAGAAGGCTGAATTACTTTGTTTCAAATTTGTCCCTTAGACAGTTTACTTCAGATCTTTCTGTATCTTTCAACAGAAGGTAAACAAACTTGTTTCATGGCTTTATACCTTTTTTTTAACCCAATTACTTTTCAAAACAAAAAAAAGTGGCTACTGAATTAGCACCCAGTCAAGAATTCACAATTCTTGCAGCAACATCAGTCCCAATGCTTTCTACGGCTCCTACAGTCTTTGGACGAATGGACCAAATTGTTGTTGTTTTTACAAAATTCCTACAGACAAAAAGAGAAAGGACCAAACCTCTGCTTCTACAATCTCTTTATGAATGGACCAAATTGTTTCATAAACAATTCATACAAACTCCAGAGAACAGGACTAAGCCTAGAATTACATATCTGTGGCTCCTACAGACTCCTACAGACTGAGAAAGGACTAAACCTTTTTCTAAAATGATTCTTACAGACTCAAAAGAACAGGACCAAGCTATAAACACTATTTCTATAGCTCCTACAGTCTCAGGAGAACGAACTAAATCATTTAAAAGGTTCCTACAGACTCAAGAGAAAGGCCCAAGCCAACAATTCTTAAACAGTGCTACACTGATTATTATGGCTACACTACATACATCAAATCATCTGCTTACTTATGAAAGAGTGTTCTTCGAGTGTGCTTTTTGATAAGTTTCACTCACCAAATTAGAATCTTTGAGACAGGATCCAGTTGATTCAAATAATTTGTGTCCACGGATGCAGTCTGTTGCTCTTCAACACAAAAACTGTAGTAGAATCTCAAAGACTTTTCTGTTCACTTCTTGTTGCAGTTGGTGAGTTCACTTCTTATCTGTCTCTCCTGGCTGGCTCGCCAAATTGTTAGATTTTGCTGTATTTGGCTGACCAGTGGTTTGGGTGGCTCGCCATATGTATTAGATTTCCTAATACATAAAATAAGTAAGCTTGACCAAAGTTCAGGGGAAAAGAGTTTATTTAAGAAAGTCGTGTAGCATAGCCATCTTTTAGATCTTAACCCGTGTAAGAGTCCGAAGCTTCTTCCTAGTTTCTTCCAAAGTTCTTCATAGCTTCTCCTATAGTTCTGTCTAAAATTACACAGTCTTTCACAAGTCCTCCGCTTTAAGCATCAAGTCGTAAACAAGTCATTAGTGCTGTTTGCCCAAATTAGTGTCTCTGTATTAATTACTACAGTAAACTTAATATCAATAATAGTCTATAGTAAGTATAATTATAAAGATGCGCCCGCGCCCGCTCAGTCTCCGCACCACAGATGCTGCCTGTTCATACGCGAGAGCATGTCGCTGTTTACCAGAGTGGTAACTATTATTGATTAAAGATTGGAATTAGTACTTTATAAAGTACATTATAATGAAAACAATACCTTACAAATAAAAAGAAGCAGGTTTTTACAATCAGAAATTTCTGAAACCAGTGAACCCCTGTAAACTTTTCAGTCCAAGGATCCAGAAAACGAATGCGTTTAAATAGTAAGTTTAAACGGCTCTAATACAGGGAAAACCCGACCGATTTTATTAGAGATTGCGAAGAGTCAGGGAATAAATGAAGCGTATACCCACTTCAGGCACCACTGGTTATAATATATACCAATGTTAAATAAAAAATAAGAAACCATCAGTGAATGGATTTAAAAGACGGATTGGATGTATTTTATTATAGTTCTATATTATTTTATGTTCTTATATAGGCTATTCCTTCAACAAATATTCATAACAACAAATTAGGGGAGCGCGAGGCATAAACCAACGGGGGGCTGGTCCCAGACCTCCCATAAACATTAAGGTAAAGTATTATGTTTTTATTGAAAAAACAGGGGAGTTATGGGGGGTCCCCTGGTTTTTCAATAAAAATATAATACCTAAAACATAAAACTAGTGAAAATGAAATGAAAAGATTTGATTGCTGTATTAAGTTCAGACCTGATCACGTTAAATCATATTTTATTTTTACACGTTTTTACGGCGTTGCACATTATAACCAATCACACACGACTCTGTTGAGTTTAGAATGCAGTGGCCAATCAGAGGCGTTCAGAATAGTCATTGCTGAAACCTGGTGTTTTGTTCAGATTGAACTCAAGAATTCCCTCATCATAAGCAACAAAATGCAGATGTACGAACTATGTAGGTAATAGATTTATTTATCATACAGTGTATGGACAGCTTCATTGATTATAAGAGGAGTTATGAGTGCTTAAACACTAGCTAGACTGACTGTACTAATTTAGAGTGTGTTCTTTCATTGTGCGATTCAGTCTAATAAAATGCATTTTCCCAAAATTCAGAATATGGGGGCAGAATATGTATATTTATATAATTTCATATAGTTAATATCACACAAAGAATGCCATTATTTTTATTTATTTATTTATTTATTATTTTTTAATTGTTTTTGCTAAAAATCACAAACGTAATATTGATTTTATACAACAGTTCAATAAACTGTAAGTTAATATTAAGAGACTTACGTTTTAGTCACCATATTGCCTATTTTTGCTCTATTTTGCCAACAAAAATCATTCCAAACACAGCCACAGCACTGTTTTGCGTCTCTAAACAACATGACGGTGTTTCGTTCCTGAATAAATCAACTGTTTAAAGTGCTCCTATTATGCCATTTTAAAGGTTGCTAATATTGTTTTATGTTACTCCTAAAACAAGTTTACATGTATGCAAGGTCAAAAAACACTTTAGTTTTCTCCAAAAATAGATTTAATTTTACCTAATTTCTAAATGATTCATAAACAACTCGTACAAAGCAGTTAGAAGAATCAGTCCTCTTTTCCGTGAGCCTTCACTGCTGTGATTGGTCAGATGGTGCAGTCCTTTATGATTGGTCTACCGCGTATAGCGTGTGTTGGAAAACTAAACGCCCATTGCCATAACTGAATGACAGCCCTGGAGCTTTCACACCGAACACAGAAAGCACTGCGCTGGCCTCTGGGTTCAGTGCAGCCCTTCAGAGCGCAAAAGTTCAACTAATTTGAATTTTGAGCACGGCGTACGCACCTTGCGCACCAGCAGTGTGCTCCGCTGCACGTGCGCTTTGGTCGACGCAGAAACAAGCTGTCCTCGAGTGGCGCAAGCAATTGAAATGAATGGGTTTCATAGCACAGCGCTACTGTAAAAAAGAATGTGGGTACAACTTCCGGTAAGGCGGCGGACGTAGTATACCAGTGGTATTTTGTGTGCTAATTAGCGAAGAGGCTATGTTTTTTTCTAGACCATTGTTTACTTTGTAAAGATGCACACCTTCATGAGAGATGTCATTACATTCTTATGGACAACATATGCTTTTCGAATTTGCGTTCCCACATCATTAGCAAGTTTGGATCGCTAAATCTTGAATGACTGTCAACTAGTGAAATGACGTTTGAACCGAGACATCAGAGCTTGTGTTAAAGGGCATGCCAGATGAAGCCTCGATTCGAGGCTTGTTAACGTAGAAATCACCTATGTAGAAGCCTCACTTTCTGTCCAGTCATGTGCGTGATTCATTTTGCGTGTCCTAATCTTCTTTTTTTTTTTTTTTTTTTTTCCCCGGCGTGTCCTAATCTTCGACCCCCAGATTTTACTTTGCGAGTACATTTTCATTGGGACCTACTTAATAATTACATTTTTAAATATCCAGTCATACAAGTAATATGAAGAATGCAAATGATTTAAGGAAAATTAAATGTATGCTATATGCAATTGATATATATGTACATTATTTTTCTATTACATCATACTGATATTCGTACTGGCAGTTAATGGCACTGTTCAGTGGGTAAATTAATTTATCAGAGTCAGAAATTCAATAAACAAGCACACACACGGTTAGACTTTTATTTGTGCATATAACATGGATCGATCTATAAATTGTGGTGAATGCTTTCTCTGACGGAGCTTCAAAGGCTTTTGGCTGCCAGATTGCGCTGTTTTCGACACTCTCGAAGCTTTGAATCTTTTCCGGTTGAAGCGTACGCTGGCGTATCTGACTGCCACTGCTTTGTCTAACCATAGTACGGTCGCAGCTGCCTGGGAGTGACGGTGTTCGGTCGGCTGCAGAGAGGGATGAAAGACCTTCCACCAGTTCAGGATGAATTCACTTTTGCTCTTTACTCTGCTGGTGTGCTTTATCTGTGTTATTGTTTTCAATTCTCTCTTTGCTGCCACGGATGTGAATTATATTTCGGGTTGGATTATGTCTTTTTTTTACTCATCTTCAGATTTGCATTATCTGAACTCTTCATATCGTCTTCCCATGGACATTTATAATTCATGTGCTTCCTTGAAAATTCTGCGCCGTCCTCGTTATATCCATCGGGGATCTCGGCGCAGTTTTTGTAATGGCGCGCAGCGTGCCTCTCTTGACTATATTCCAGTGATTTTATCACATCGTTTGTCTTCAAAATCCGAACTGCGATCTGTAAACCCTCAGAATCTTTGTTCAATTCAGCTGTCATCTTTAAAGACTGTAAGTTCTGTTCGGCAGACAGTGAGGATGGGTTTGATAAATGCAAGGTCTTTATCAAACAAATAGTTTATTTTAAATGAATTTTTCACCACAAACTCGCTTGATTTTTTATTTTTGACTGAAACATGGTTGAAAGCGGACAATTTATTATCTCTGGGTGAACTTGCTCCTCCTGATTGTGCTTTTTTTAGCACTCCTAGACCTTCTGGCCATGGTGGCGGGGTTGCTACTGTTTTTAAAAGTCACTTTAAAAACAGAAAAATTAATATAGATGTGTATTCTAGCTTCGAGGTGCAGTTAATGAGGATCGATATTGGAGGTCCTGTATTATGTGCCCTGGTCTACAGGCCTCCTAAGTTTAACAAGGACTTTATTGAGCAATTTTCTGCATTTCTTGCTGATACTGTATCCCGTTGTGATAGGCTGCTGATTCTAGGAGATTTTAATATTCATTTGTGTTGTCCATCTAAACCTCTGGTGAAAGAGTTCTTATTCCTCATTGAATCTTTGAATCTGTCACAATTTGTTTCTGCCCCTACTCATAATTTGGGCCACACTTTGGATCTGGTACTGTCTCTTGGTGTCCCTATAACAAATCTGAGTGTGATTGATGCTGCTTTTTCAGACCATTTGCCAATTGTGTTTGAATTTGATTATGATTCTCCCACTCCGATTTGCCCTAAGACTGTAAGTTATTCTCGGCTGATTCAGTCTACTACTGCTAGTTTATTCTCCGAGCACTATTTAGCAAATTGTATAGATCCTGTGTGTTTCGATAAACTAAGCATAGAAGAGATGGTGGAGGTTTTTACTAATTCCTGCTCCATTTCTATAGATTCTGTAGCTCCTCTTAAGCTTAAAAAAGCGAAGGATGAGAGCTGCATCCAGCCCTGGTTAAATGCTCACACCCGTGTTCTTAGACAGCAATGCCGTAAGGCAGAGCGCAAATGGAAAAAAGACAAACTCCAGGTCTCATATGAGTGTCTGATGGTAAGCTTAACCAATTACCAGAAGTCAGTTAAAGAGGCCAGGTCTGAATTCTTTTCCAAGCTTATCGTAGAAAATGCTAATCGGCCGAGAATGCTGTTTAAGACTATTGATCGGTTGCTAAATCCTCAACCAAATCAATTTCTTGATCTATCCCAGCAAACCTGTGAGAATTTTCAAAATTTCTTTTTAAACAAGGTACTGGATATTAAGGCTTCTATAAAGCCATCAACATTTGATTCTCCATTATGCAGTTCACCAGTAGATTTGTTAACTTCTTTTCACCCTGTTTCCTCTGAACAGCTTGCTGAGCTCGTTGGTAAAGTTAAAACATCCAGCTGTGAGTCTGATGTCATTCCAACTCGTCTTTTTAAGGAAGTATTTGTAGCATTGAGTCCAGCCGTAACAGCTATTATTAATAATTCCTTAGTAAGTGGAGTTGTTCCAGTGAGTTTTAAACATGCTGTGGTTCATCCTCTGCTAAAGAAATCTCATGTGGATCCATCTGTCCTCGGTAATTTTAGACCTATTTCAAAATTGCCGTTTATCTCAAAAATTTTAGAGAAAGTAGTTTATAGTCAACTGGATTCCTACATTAGTACCTGTAATATTATGGATACATTCCAGTCTGGTTTTAGATCATTGCACAGCACAGAAAGTGCGCTGTTGAAAGTTACAAATGATCTCTTGCGAGTCCTTGATTCGGGCTCTCATGCGGTTCTTGTTTTGTTAGATTTAAGTGCAGCGTTTGATACAATTGATCATAATATTCTGCTGCATCGTTTAGAAAACTTGGTGGGAATTCAGGGTACTGCTCTTCAGTGGTTGGCCTCATATCTCAAAGGGAGATCATTCTCGGTGTGCATTGGGAAGTATACATCTTCGTCGGCTCCTCTGTTATGTGGTGTGCCCCAAGGGTCTATTTTAGGCCCTCTTCTCTTTTCGTTGTACATGCTTCCCCTTGGAGCCATTTTTAAAAAATATAAAATCTCATACCACTGTTATGCTGATGATACCCAGTTTCATCTCCCAGTAAAAACTGACAGCAGTGCCTGTTTCAAAAGGCTGCAAAGCTGTTTGGAGGAGATAAAATCTTGGATGGCGTCTAATTTTTTACAGCTGAATGAAAGCAAATGCGAAATCTTGATTTTAAGTCATTCTAGAAACTCTTCTGCTTTTAACTTAGGGTCTATCTCTGCTACTGTCCAACCCTATGTAAGGAATTTAGGTGTTATAGTAGACTCGTTATTGAACTTTGAAAAACAAATTGGCACAGTGATAAAGGGCAGTTTTTTCCATCTGAGATCGATTGCGAAACTGAAACAGTTTTTGCCTCATAAGGACTTAGAAACAGTAATCCATGCTTTTATTACATCACGCTTGGATTACTGTAACTCCCTTTATTATGGCTTGCCTCAAACATCCATCTCTCGTTTGCAAATTGTGCAAAATGCTGCAGCAAGGCTTCTAACGGGAACTAAGAAGAGGGATCACATCACTCCTGTTTTAGCTTCGCTACATTGGCTGCCTGTACAGTTCAGAATTGATTTTAAAATAGCTGTTTTTGTGTATAAGGCTTTATCTGGACTTACACCGAAATATATTTCTGACCTTCTCACTCCTTATACAACTCAAAGAACACTCAGGTCTAGTAGTCAACTTCTCTTAACTGTCCCACGTTGTCGCTGCAAAACTAAGGGTGGTCGGGCTTTTTCAACTGCAGCCCCTAAACTTTGGAACAGTTTGCCTGAAAAAGTGAGATTTGCTCCTTCGCTAGCTAGTTTCAAATCGATTCTTAAATCTTATCTTTTTTCATTAGCTTATAATTAATGTTATTGTAAGGTTTTTGGGGACTTGTATTTTGTTGTACAGCACTTTGGTGCAACACTGTTGCTTTTAAATGTGCTTTAGAAATAAATGTTGACTTGACTTGACTTGACTTGACTTGACTGAAACAGTCAGAGGAAAGTCTCTGTGCTTCACGAGGGTTCATTTTCCCGTCACTCCTGTCAGCTGTTGAATGAAAGTGTCACGTCCCGCTTGTTTACTTTGCACCAGAAGACGCTCCCACTTTTGACGCAAGGCCTCATGGGGCGTAGGAAACTTGTGGATAGAGGGTATGCATTGATGTCACTTTCTCGCCTGGAGACGCCCCCCCAGCCAGACTGAGTGGCAAAAGAGCTTTCAGCATGAATGGATTTAATAGGGAAGATGTGAAAATGCGAGTAAAACAAATGATAATCAGTTTAAACTGAAGGTTGCTGAACCTGATATAAGGTTTCTAACAACAAATATCCAGTGGTCAATCGATGCAGCCAGAAATCATGTTTTCTAACACGTATTTGTGTCTTATTTTGATGCCGAGCTGAAAAACGTATATAGTTTTTGTCAATGTTTATTTAAAAACATCCAGTTATGCAGAATTTAAGATGGTAAATATTTAGTTGATGACTTGTCAATACGGCATACTACAATACAATATATAGGATATGATTTTACTGCACAGTTCAACAAATTAACGTGAAATGATAACTGCAAATCTGTTTCGCTGCCTGGAGACCATTTGTTTCTTTGAATTGCAGCGATTAATTTGCTTCTCTTTTCAGTAGCTTTCAGCAGTCTGTAAAAATATACCTCAGGTTTCTTGTCAAATCTCTTTGAATAATCAATCACAAAGCTCGTTCTTGTTTTAGAGGTGTTTTGTGTGTTCTGTCGCAGCATTCGCGTTGAAACCAATGCTGCCACTCAGTCTTTTTGCCACTCAGTGGGCAGAGCCGCAGCCACTCCAGCTGACGGTGACGTCACATGCATACCCTCTATAGCTGTGTTTTGCGATCATAGCCGTCCCACGCATGGTTGCGATGTGTTCATTGTGAACCTCAAAAATTAGAGTTTTTTTAATTCTTAAAAATGCCATTATTTTATTTGGAAAAAGGTAATCATTTTGTTTTATTGACAAAATATTTTAGTTTGTCGTGTATATTTTTTTCATTTGATCAGATAACATTTTAAGCTCTCATATGGTCATGTTACAACGTGCCCCTCGCATGTTACAATGTACCCTGCATACAGGGCATGTTGTCACTTTTCACTTCCTTTCTTTTGAGGTAAATAACGAAAAACGTACACACTGTAATTATGAAACAAAGCTACATATTTGTACTAGACAAGTGTGAAATTAATGTGGATAAAAAAATTATACTCTGAACCCCACGTGGATTTACACAAACTGAGAGATTCTAAAAGTGTTAGGTTGTGCTCCGCACTCCCCTATTCAAATGACATGCTGTCACAGAGACAATCGAGCGCAATATCAGTTATAATCTATTTTAGTCTTTATTCTTCATTCAAAATAAAATTTTATTATTGTAATAATTTTAAAGGATGAGTTAATATCTCGAGTTTACAAGTTAAATGTCTCTTGGCCACAAGTAGCCAAACCGAACATGTCTGGCACCACACCGATCATGGTTATTCACGGTAAAACTGTAGCTATTCAGATAAACTAATATATGTAAGTAAATGTATTTTGTGTTTTAAACAAGTTCATAATGATCACAGTTGATGGCTTGGTTTAGGAGCTATATATGCGATGTAGTAACCTGTCGGATATACAGCACGCTTTCATCTATTTCTTCTGAAAGACATGAAACTGAGTGGCTGGTAAACAGGAAGAATAGAGTGAACTTTATACGTAGGCTACATACAAGCTTTTGACGTGGGAAAAACAAAAAAAAAAAAAAACCAAACAAACAAAAAAACCTAATTAAGTGTGAAAGGTTTAGCCTATTATTAGGTTACTGCTGTTTTAATATACTGTACATCAGTGTTTATTCTTCATATTATTATTATTACAAGTGGTTTATAGTGATTATGTGCATTTTAAATGTCTAAAAGATTAAATATCCTAAATGTGATGGGTTGATAAATGTGTTTATCTTTGTTGAAACTATCTTTGACTACGGCACTCCAATTTACTCTGGGTAGGAGATCCCAAGTAAACCAAAAGAGGGGTCCCGCACGGCTATTCAATTCGATGAATATACTCAAGGCAGAATTACTATAAATAACAGTTTACCTTTATTAAATACAATAAATATAGTCGTATCTGATTTTGCTCACAAGCTGGCCGAACACTGCTCATATGAGCTGGAAATACAGAATTTTAGAGGGTAGTACAATGCTTCCAAAATCATACCAACCAATATAATGAAAAAAAAAAAAAAAAAGAAAAATACAGTAAACCCAAAAGAAATTAAAATAATTCATAAAGAAAAATACAATAAAAAGAAATGAAGGTGGGAAAAACAGTGATCAACTGGAGCTGGACTGAAACAAACTCTAAAAAAAAAGAGAAAACAACATTGAGCAACAAAACACACTTTTTCAACCCATGTTATACAATCCCACATTCTTAAGCAGGACAATTAAATTGCATGCATAACATTACAATTTCAAATAGAAACCACTGTCTATAAATTTATTACAATCAATGTTAAAATGCTAGCTATCCTAGCCTCACAATAAACATTAAAATAAATACCTTTGAAACGTTTAGCTGATCATACACCATTAAGGGGCTATAATCATCACCATACACTTCCTAAAAGAAGGAAAGACTTTTAACACTCTCGTTTAGAAGGGTGATAAATTAGTGTGTACAAAGGTATCCTACTGATCATTTTACACAATAAAACGACCTACCATAGATCGTCAACCCTCACGTGCAGTATGCTGTGCTGATCGTTCAGTGTCTTGCACTCGTCCAGCCCAAGTTAACAAGCATAAGAGACTCAACACATCTCCAATTGACTAAGAGCAATCACATAATTAAAAATTACTTCTATAGAAAAGAAAATGTTACAAATCATTTTATACAACAAAATGATTCACTTGAACCACCAGTCAATCATTAACACTCACGTGCAATATGCAGTGTTGATCATTCAGTATCCACAAGTTATTCAATTCAGAATAATCAGCATGAAAACGTCTAAGACACACATCTAAAAATCAGCTGAGAATCAATTACATTATTACACAGCACTAACATCACCTACAGTGTACATCATCGTATATCACTGGCTTTTAACCAGACTCTTCAAAAAGAATGGCATTAAACAAAAGAAAACCTAACAGCAATTCTTCCAGCGACGGACAAACACCTGCACGCCAAACAATTGGAATGCCACTCATCTACTAATCGGAAGTACGTATTTAAAAAAAATCCTACCTACCATCGTAGGTACAACATCGCCTCCTAGTGGCTTGGCTACATAAACATTATGTGGATGAAAACACTAAGAAGCGCTCGGCTCTGTGCCAAAAGCTACGCAAATCATACCAGTGTGATCATACGATTCAGTTTTGTTTCGTGTTTTTTTTTTTTTTTTTTTTTAATTAAATATAAGGTAAGCCATAAAGACTTCCAAGTCACAGGGCTCAAGTCCAAGTCAAGTCTCGAGTCATTGTTGTCAAAGTCTAAGTCGAGTCGCAAGTCTTCCTTTATCATGTCAAGTCAAGTCACAAGTCCTCAAATTTGTGACTCGAGTCCACATCTCTGATGAGAACATATTAATTTTTTCTTTATAACTCCCCAGAATAAAATGCTACTGTAAAGTGTAGTCAGCACAGTAAACAATGCACAATCAATGCATATTATGCATTAATATTTACCAGAAATTGCTGCAAATATACTGAGACTGCTGTCTAATTGCTTAAACCCATTCAAACTAAGTGGCAGCATGGAGTTGTTTGGAACTATTGAGAGCTCCATGGACCACATGAGCATGTGTCAGTGAGATCAAAGCATGTTGCAACTCTGTTTTTAATGGCTCTGGTGCAGTCCTAAGTGTGCATGTCAGACCTGTTTCTATAGCAACCAGAGCTCCTAACTGCAGCTGCAGTGAAACGGTTGCAGCGTCTCAATTTGCCTACTTATACTACACCCTAAAAGAAAGTATTCCTTTTGTGTAGAACAAGTACATACTTTTAAGCGTGTAGCAGAATGGAAGGCAATCTTTGGGACATACTACTTGGTGTTTGGTTACCTAGTTACATGCCTCTAATCACTATTTAAACTGCCCTTTCCATTATCTTGTCACAGTTAACATTCTCCACATTTTGTTTAATTTGATTTCCTACCATACTGGAGAGAAATAAAGTAGCATGTTGATCTGCCATTTGTGGATCTTTCATGCTAAGAAATCTCCTTATGTGTTTGATTAATGATGCACTTTAAATGTCAACAATGTTGTTGCAGATGAAATATAATGTGAAAAACATTATTTATTTATTTTTTTTATTCACTTAAACTTCATCTAAACCACTTTACTTAACCATGGATCTCATGTCTGCCATGTTTGTAGTTTTTTAACACAGTTCTAATCGAATCCTCATCCAACATGCAAGTAAAAATGTCCAGAGTGCTCATCATTGTTATCGACATACATTTTATTGCAATCTCAGTTCTAACAGTTATGATTAGTTGTATCTGTTTGTTGTGTTGTAGATTGGTATTCCCTGTGATTATTTGTGTTCTTGATCTTAATTTGTTTCCTGTCCTGTCCTTTCTTTTCTGTTTTACAAGGTTGTGTTTCCCTACTTCTGAGTTTTCCTGTTCCATTTGAATTTACTTATTAAAAGTTTCCTAAATACTCTGTCGTCATGTGCTTCATTGCAGCCACATTTGCGTGACAACAATAAAATATTGTTTATCACCCAGCCCTAATGCTATCATCTACTGATAGAATGTGCTGAGATTAATTATAAACCCTCTATAAATGTAATGTCACCTTAACCTTAGGTCAAATTTGAGCTGCATTGAAATTTTTTTTTTTTTTTTTTTTTTTTTTTTTTTTTTTAAGCTGTTTAAAAGTATAAAAATAGAATACATTCTGTGTGAATGACAGTGTAAATATTAGCATGTTAATAACTTCATGTTTGTCTTTGGTTGTGACAGTTTTTTTTTTTTTAAATACTGTTGCAAATTACATTTTGCCCTTGATATCACAGTCTGGAATATATAAATGTTTTAGATATTGTTGACAGTATCAGAAAGCTTGGTTGCCATGTAAAAAAAAAAAAAAAAAAAAACATGTATGATTTACTCAATTGTCCATTTTGTCTCTTTCCAATGCACCCATGTACACATACACAGGGTATTCCAGAGCAATGGGCTCGATTATTGCAGACCTCTAATATTACTAAGCTGGAACAGAAGAAAAACCCTCAGGCTGTAATAGATGTTCTCAAGTTCTACGACTCCAAAGAGACAGTCAACAACCAGAAATACATGAGCTTCACGTCAGGAGGTGAGGCAACCACACCTAAACAAATACACATGCATATATGCAGGGGCATTGGTACGTGGTGGCCATGGATGGGCAGTGCCACCCTGGATTGAAGTCTGCCCACCCCTTTGGCCACCCCTGTCATTTGCTATCTTCCCATGAATTGTAAAAAATAATTAAAAGATAGAATTCTATGTTTAGCTCAGAGAGGATGTCCAGCACTTATTTATGCTGTGTACTATATACAGTCATGTGAAAAAGTTAGGACACCCTTTTGAATTCCATGGTTTTCCATATCAGGACATCATTAAAAATAACTGGTCCTTGGCTGGTCTTAAAATTTTGAAAATAAAACCTCAGATGAGCAACAAAATATGACAAATTGCACTGTGTCATTATTTACTGAACAAAAATAAAGCCAAAATGGAAAAGCCATGTGTGACAAAGTTAGGACACCCTTACTGTTTACATTGGAATTAAGAGGGTAAATAACAGTCAGGCACTGTTAATCAAATACTTTTGATTAACTGATCATCCGTAAGTCTGAGCGCCTCTATAAAAGCATAAGCTTTGGCAGTTCGCTGGTCTGGAGACTTCAGGTGTGTGTTAACACAATGCCAAGTAGATAAGACATCAGCAATCATCTTAGAGAAGCAATTGTTGCTGCCATCCATCTGAGAAGAGTAATAGGGCCATTTCCAAACAATTTGAAGTTTATTCACAAGTGGAAGACATTTAAAACAGACACCTCTCCTTCCAAGAGTGGACATCCCAGAAAATTCACCCCAAGATCAGACCGTGCAAAGCTCAGAGAAATGGCAGACAACCCAAGAACTACACCTCAGACTCTACAGGCCTCAGTTAACATGTTAAAGTTAAAGTTCATGACAATACCATTAGAAAAATATGGGACAAAAATGACTTGTTTGGAAGGCTTGGCAGAAGAAAACCTCTTCTATCTAAAAAAAAAAAAAAAACATTGCAGCACAGTTTAGGTCTGCAAAGTTGCATCTGAACAAAACACAAGTCTTCTAGAATAATGTCCTTTGAACAGACGAGACCGAAGTGGAGATGTTTGGCCATAAATCACAGTGCCAAGTTTGGTAAAAACCTAAAGAGCATATCAGCACAAACACCTCATACCAAAAGACAAGCATGCTGGAGGAGGGCTGTTAATTTTGGGCTTGTTCTGTAGCCACAGGACCTGGGCACCTCACAGTCATTGAGTCCATGAACTCCTCTGGATATCAAAGTACTCTAGAGTCAAATATGAGGGCATCTGTCCGACATCTAAAGTTGGGCCAAAATTGGGTCATGCAACAGGACAATGATTCCAAGCACACCAGCAAATCTAAAACAGAATGGCTGAAAAGAAAAGAATCAAGGTGTTGCAATAGCCCAGTCCAAGTCCAGAGCTCATCCTGAATCAAATGCTGTGGTGAGAGCTGTGCATAAGCAAATGCCCACAAACCTCAATAAACTGGAGCAATGTTGAAAAGAAAAGTGGTCCAAATTCCTCCAGAATGATGTGAGAGACTGATGAAGTCACACAGAAAATGAATGCTTCAAGTTATTGCTGCTAAAAGTGGATCTACAGGCAGTTGACTCATAGAGTGTCCTAACTTTGTCACACATGGTCCTAAATAAATAATGACACTGTGCAATATGTCATGTGATGATGTTTATCCGAGGATTTATTTTCCAAATTTTAAGACCTGCCAAGGACCAGATATTTTTTTTATTATGTCCTGATACAGAAAACCATGAAATTCAATAGGGTGTCCTAACTTTTTCACATGACTGTATATGGGTCAAAGACGAGACTTCCCATTTTTGTGTCTGCATCAAATTAAATGTAAAAAAAGTGAATAATATACATAAAAAGCATATTAAATACAAGATAAGTATCTGCTTTAATGGTTCAAATAACTGAAGATAAAATGTCAAAATATGGGTTAAATGATGTTCTATCGTCATTCAGGTTAACAGGTATAATCATAAAAATGCAACAACATATTTATTCTGACCTGTACTTGATCAAATTTATGAAAGAAAAGTGATCATACTGAATTTTATTGCACTTTTAAATGATGAAAAATGTCTTGCTGACAAATGGAAAAAGCCTAGTGATTTAAAGGATAGTGGCAATGACTGGTAAAGATTTAAAATTAATTAGTTATTACAATTAATTTGGGGGCTTTACTGTAATCCTGAATGTGATCCCAAAAATGTAATGTAATCTTAAGATTCTTTTTCTAAATATGCCTGACGGAAGTTTTTGGTATATAAACTAGTATTAGGCTATATGACATTTTAGTGGGTGTCTTCTTCATGGTAAATGTATTATAGCCACAGCCTATAGCCATTGAGAGGCTAAGTAACAGGGAAAGAAATCCATGATGCGTTTATCTTTTATGAACATTTATTGAGGACATGAACAAACAAGAAAGATTAAAAATGTCTAGAATGTTCAACAGAAAGTGAGCGTTCCCGCTACTCATGCATGTCAAACAGGAAACACAACCAGGTAAATATCTTCCTGCACCCATGTGACCAAACACCCAGAAATACATAATCACATAATAAAATAAAAGACATTTTTTGTACTTACATGTATGATAGTCATTATTTTTTGCTCAGCTAAATAAATAAATAAATATTCTACACATTCTAATGTACAATAAATAAATAAATAAATAAAGCTGTTTTAAACTTTTATTGTTTTGATGTTTGAAAATGTCTTGGTTACTAATTATAATATCGTTGTGTTGAATTACTCACATTACGGGTCACACTTGAGAGCCCTAAACACCTCTGATACTTCAGAAAAGGGAGAATTGGTAAATGGAATTTGTATGCATGCTTCCCCATACACACAGGTAATAAAGGGTTACTAAAATTAAAATTAGCCCATTATTTACTCACCCTCAAGGCATCCTAGGTGTATAGGACTTCCTTCTTTCAGACGAATGCATTCGGAGTTATATTAAACTTTTTTTTTTTTTTTTTTTTTTTTCTGCCTCTTTAAGCTTTATAATGGCAATGGGTGGGTGTTTCTTTTCAACAATCCAATACAAGTCCAATAAAGTGCATCCATCCATAATAAAAAGTGCCTCACACAACTCCAGGGGGTGAATAAAGGGCTTCTGTAGCAAATTGATGCATTTTTGTAAAAAAAAATATTATAATTTAAAAACGTAATAACGTATATTTAAAACGTAATAATCACTTTTCTCTAGCTTGCGCTAACTGTTGTACATGGAAGCCATTCCGGGTGCACATGTGCTGCTCAGAAGTGACAAACACGGACGCGCAGTGGAGAGAACAAAACAACGGTCTCAAATTAGAAGTACAAAACTAAGATTTGTAAAGAAAAATGTTGGAGTAAGGAAACTTTGCTTCCTTTGCTCCTGTAAACAAACGCTGGTTTTCGCAAGACTCACAGGCACATGCACAACGCATACGTCTTGCGTCATCCACCCACAATGGCTTACATTTATGATAGATAGCGCAAGCTAGAGAAAAGTGATTATTAACTTTTAAATATGGATATTTTCTTACAAAAATTACTACAGGAGGCTTTCATTCACCCCTGGAGCAGTGTGAGGCACTTTTTATTATGGATGGATGTGCTTCATTAGACTTGTTTTGGACTGCTGTAAAGAAACACCTGCCCACTGCCATTATAAAGCTTGGACGAGCAAGAACAATTTTTCTGCCCTTTTGGTATTATCTTGTTAGAGTAATTAGGACCTCTAGCATTCAATTATGGTATTGTGGCCTGACGCAGGAAGTTATTTTAAGAGTCAATGTGCATGGTGAAGATGGTTCCATCTGCATTAATCCTTTGTTGCGTTCTGAATTATAATTAGCAAGAACTGGCTATAAGTGATTTATACTTTATATGTTACAGTATTTCTAACAATAGACTTCATAGAATTCATGTTGATTTAAAATCATAAAATCTTTGTGTTTAATTCACAACTGGTGTTATTGAGATAATATATTTAATTGTAATTAAGTTATGTTATTATTGTACAAGCTCTCATGTTATTTATGACGGGAGTTTGGCTGGCTGTCTAATCTTGGTTAAGAACACCAATTGGAGGACAGTACAGTGAAAAGGCAATTTGGTCAGAGAGCTAGGATGTCGATTATGTGCAAAGTATGAACAAGCACCATGGACGAATATAAGGATGGTGACAGAGCTTTTCAGATGAGTGCTGGCAACAGTCACATCAGTATCAACAGCCAGTGCAGTGGCAAGGGCCTGTGCAAAGGCAGAGACAGCACACATTCATGCATCATTTGCTGAATAAGAAGCCAAGTTAAAAATTGAGCAACCAGAGAGGGAAGCCAAAGCACTCCTTGAAAAGTCCAGACTTGACGCTGGATTGAGTGCTCTAACTCTTCAGTCAGATGTGGCAGTCAGACTGATGTGTTTGCATCAGTCTGAATGCCACAGCTTAACCTTATGCTCCTCTGCATTATGCTTCCCAGGTTGAATCAGACAAAGACCCTCTTATGTTAGAGTTTAAGTTTCTGGCACACCGTGAAATGGTGACTACAGTGCTCAGTCAGTTCAACAACAGACCCGAATGCTTCAGGGCATGGCAGTCCTTATTCTTAAATGCTATAAAAGATCTTGACATATCACCTAGTGAGGAGTTGGACCTTTTAATTAAGTGGCTAGGAAAGGAATCAGGCCATTATCAATAGAATATATCCCATGCATGTTAACAATCCTCATATTGCTCTTAGGAAAGTCTGGGACAGGCTGGTCGAGTGCTTTGCTTCAGAGGTAATCAAAGATGCGCTGTTCAAGAAACTGGAAATGTTTACTAAAATTTCCAACAATGACAAAGGCATCAGTCCTATAGTAGCAAGGCTCTCACATACAGTGGGTACGGAAAGTATTCAGACCCCCTTAAATTTTTCACTCTTTGTTATATTACAGCCATTTGCTAAAATCATTTAAGTTCATTTTTTTTTTTCCTCAATGTACACACAGCACCCCATATTGACAGAAAAACACAGAATTGTTGACATTTTTGCAGATTTATTAAAAAAAACAAACTGAAATATCACATGGTCCTAAGTATTCAGACCCTTTTCTCAGTATTTAGTAGAAGCACCCTTTTGATCTAATACAGCCATGAGTCTTTTTGGGAAAGAGGCAACAAGTTTTTCACACCTGGATTTGGGGAACCTCTGCCATTCCTCCTTGCAGATCCTCTCCAGTTCTGTCAGGTTGGATGGTAAACGTTGGTGGACAGCCATTTTTAGGTCTCCCCAGAGATGCTCAGTTGGGTTTAAGTCAGGGCTCCGGCTGGGCCATTCAAGAACAGTCACGGAGTTGTTGTGAAGCCACTCCTTCGTTATTTTAGCTGTGTGCTTAGGGTCACTGTCTTGTTGGAAGGTAAACCTTCAGCCCAGTCTGAGGTCCTGAGCACTCTGGAGAAGGTTTTCATCCAGGATATCCCTGTACTTGGCCGCATTCATCTTTCCCTCAATTGCAACCAGTCGTCCTGTCCCTGCAGCTGAAAAACACCCCCATAGCATGATGCTGCCACCACCATGCTTCACTGTTGGGACTGTATTGGACAGGTGATGAGCAGTGCCTGGTCTTCTCCACACATACCGCTTAGAATTAAGGCCAAAAAGCTCTATCTTGGTCTCATCAGACCAGAGAATCTTATTTCTCACCATCTTGGAGTCCATGCGGGCTTTCATGTGTCTTGCACTGAGGAGAGGCTTCCGTCGGGCCACTCTGCCATAAAGCCCCGACTGGTGGAGGGCTGCAGTGATGGTTGACTTTCTACAACTTTCTCCCATCTCCCGACTGCATCTCTGGAGCTCAGCCACAGTGATCTTTGGGTTCTTCTTTACCTCTCTCCCCAAGGCTCTTCTCCCCCGATAGCTCAGTTTGGCCGGACGGCCAGCTCTAGGAAGGGTTCTGGTCGTCCCAAATGTCTTCCATTTAAGGATTATGGAGGCCACTGTGCTCTTAGGAACCTTAAGTGCAGCGGAAATTTTTTTTGTAACCTTGGCCAGATCTGTGCCTTGCCACAATTCTGTCTCTGAGCTCTTCAGGCAGTTCCTTTGACCTCATGATTCTCATTTGCTCTGACATGCACTGTGAGCTGTAAGGTCTTATATAGACAGGTGTGTGGCTTTCCTAATCAAGTCCAATCAGTATAATCAAACACAGCTGGACTCAAATGAAGGTGTAGAACCATCTCAAGGATGATTGGAAGAAATGGACAGCACCCGAGTTAAATATATGAGTGTCACAGGGTCTGAATACTTAGGACCATGTGATATTTCAGTTTTTCTTTTTTAATAAATCTACAAAAATGTCAACAATTCTGTGTTTTTCTGTCAATATGGGGTGCTGTGTGTACATTAATGAGGAAAAAAAATGAACTTAAATGATTTTAGCAAATGACTGCAATATAACAAAGAGTGAAAAATTTAAGGGGGTCTGAATACTTTCCGTACCCACTGTACTCTTCAAGAAATTGGTAGCCCAAGGAAAATGTGTTGTGCTTTCAGAGCCAAACTTACTGAGGAGAGAAAATCTTTCCTCCATGAAAATGGAATGTGCTACACGTGTTGCACATCCACTACTCATTTGGCCAAAGTTTGCAAGGTAGCTGTCATGTGTAATGAATGTGAGAGTAAACACATTGCGTGTGCACCCAGAGTGCACCCAGGCCCACCTTCTCAAGTGCCTAAGTCTCCTACACCACGAGATCCATGGAGCAGAAGGAGATGACAATGAATTGTCACCATTCACAGTAATGTCTCACTGTACTCAGATCTGCATCAAGGGGCAACCAGGGAAATCATGCTGTAAGATTTGCTTGGTACATGTGTTCCCCCAGAATCAGCCAGAGAAGGTTGTCAAAATGTACACTGTACTCAATGACTAATCACTCTTTGGCTAAATCTGATTTCTTCCCATTTTTTGCCATTGTCAGCGAACCTTCCTCATATTCTCTTCGGACATGTGCTGGAGTTATGACTATGTCTGCCAGGAAAGCTGAAGGTATTGTTATTTCACCAGCTGAAGGAGGGGCCTACCCCAAGTGTAGCCTTGAATCACTCTCACTTGAGGTCAGTTGCATGCCAAATTCCCAAACTGGACCCCAACGCACAGATACTTCTCCTACTGGGAAGAAGCATTGTAAGCATTGTAAGGTCAGAAAACAAATTAATGGCCCACATGATGCACCCTTTGCCCAAAAGTTAGACTTAGGTTGGGTTGTAGTTGGGGATGTATATTTGGGTAAAGCCCATATACCAAGTGTGAGCACCTTCAAGACCAATATCTTAGAGAATGACCACACAACTTACCTCTCACCCTGCACCTGTTACATGAATCTAAAAGAGGAAGTTCCCTACAGCAGGGAGCCTAAGGGTGTTATCTTCGGAGCATGCAAAAACGGCATGCACAGAACCTCAGAAAACAGTCTCGGTTGTGATGTGTTCCAAAGAACTGAAAACGAAAATGAACTTGCCCTGTCCACTGAGGACACAACATTCTTAAGGATCATGGATTCTGAGGTTTACAGGGATGAAGGAAACAGTTGGGTAGCCCCATTGCCCTTCAGAGCGCCCAGACAAGTACTTCCCAACAATCGTGAATAAGCTCTTAATAGATTCCATTCTCTGCAGCTTACTCTTAAAAAGAAACCAGAGATGGAAAAGCAGTTTGTTGCTTCCATGAAGAAACTTTTGGAGAACAACCATTCTGAACCCACAGCACTATTAAAAGAGGGAGGAGAGTGTTGGTTCTTTCCGATCTTTGCGTTTACCAAACAGTAAAGCTGGAAATTCCACCTCAATAATTTGGCATGGCTTAAGGGACCACCGTTCCTTTTCAAACTTTAAACATTCTTGCAGGAAGAGCAGGAATCCTATGAACTTGTCTGTCCAGAACACAACATCGAGGTAAGGCATGACATCCTTAACTACTGCATTCAAATTGGACTTAATGGTTTAGGGACAGAAAGATTCAAGAGGTTCTCTACATGGAAAACCCTTGAAAGAGCTATTGGCCTTTTGATCCACATTGCTCAGACAGTCAAATCCTAGAATGGTTCTGGAGAGCCGGTAGGGTGGCATCATTGCAGTAAACCTTGAACCCCACAAGAGAATTCACTAGCCTGGAATGCAATTTTGAGAGCAGCTCAACAGGACAGCTTTCCTTTGGAATACACAGCCATTTCTGAAAGGAAAGCCCTCTCAAAAAACAGCCCTCTCTTAAAACTTGATCCCATTTACAACGAAGGTCTGATCCAAATCGGAGGAAGGTTGAAAAACTCTCCATTAAGGTCCAAAGAAAAGAACCCCTTGATTCTACAGAAGCACAAATATGTCTCCATTCTTTTAGTGTGTCACTACTATGAGAAAGTAGAACATCAAGGGCATAATTTTACCGAAGGAGCCTTAAGAATGTCTGGTTTCTCTATTATAGGAGGGAAAAGGCTGATTAGTTCAGTCTTACACCATTGTGTCACCTGTCGTAAGCTCAGTGGAAAAATAAAGGAAAAAGTTATGGCAGACTTACCACCTGAGTGCCTAAAAATAAATCCCCCATTTACCTACATAGGAATAGACGTTTTTGGACCTTGGATGGCCAGAGCGAGGCGCACTAGAGGTGGACATCCAGAGAGTAAGTGATGGGCTATATTGTTCACTTGCATGAGCGTAAGAGCAGTGCATATTGAGGTCATTGAATCAATGGATGCTTCCAGCTACATCAATGTGTAAAGACGATTATTTGCCATACGAGTACCCGCAAAGCAGCTAAGGTCCGATTGTGGCACGAACTTTGTGCGAGCGAGCAAAGAGCTAGGGCTGAACAAGCTACAACAGGATGAAAGGGTTCTCAGATATTTAAGTGAACAGAACTGTTCCTGGGAGTTCACTCCTCTTCATTATTTGCACAGAGAAGGTTCTTGGGAGCATATGATTGGAGTAGCCCACAAAATTCTGGATTGCATCTTACTAAGAGAGCATGCTCCTTTCTCCCATGAAGTCTTGTGCTCGTTTATGGCCTAAGTTTCAGTCATCATTAACGCTAGACCTCACATTCCTGTATCAACCGACCCACAGTTACCATTTATCTTGAATCCAGCAATGCTGCTTACTCAGAAAGGGGAAGTCCCATCTCCACCAGGGGAGTTTAGTGACAGGGACCTTCTTCTTAATCAGTGGAGACAAGTACAGGCCCTTACCAATGAGTTCTGGCTCAGATGGAAAAGGGAGTACCTGCCAAACCTCCAGAGTCACAGGAAGGGGAATGAAATGCGTCGCAACTTGCAAGAAGTCTTATTGTCTTATTGTCTTATTGTCTTATTGTCTCACTGTCTTATTGAAGAATAACCAGCTGCTCGTAATACATGGCCAATGGCAGTGGTCACTTCTGCTATGGAAAAGTAAGATGGAAAAGTACGAACAGTTAATCTAAGGACCACTGCTCAAGGTACTCCAAAGATCTTTACAAGGCCTATTACTGAGGTCACCCTACTTTTACCCTCAACGGATTAAAGGTTTATGCTAAATTGTAGCAATATGGACAGTGGTGTCATAAACACCAAGCGGGGAGTGTTCTGCCCTAAGTATTATCTTGTTAGAACAATTAACATTCCTGGGCCACTAACATAGACATCGCCTGGTTGAGAGGTGGCGCTATGACTTTTGTCACCATAAAGCCCAAAGTATACTTTGCTTTCTACGCATGCACGAGGGACAGTGTACAGTGCACACAACATGAATTTTGTCATCAGAATAGTATGCGTGCACTGTTTGAGCACCACCCAGTTTTTGTCGGTTGCACATGGGCATTGAAGTTATTTTGCAGTAATTAGTTGTTCCACAAGGTGGCAACACTGTCCCGAGCTGTTGTTTCACAGTAGACATTGAAACTAAAAAGACAAAAACAGCAAAATAGCGGAGACTGCAACAACAACAGACGCTCACATTGACAAGGACTTGCGAGTGAGCAGGTATGAGACAGCTCAACTTTGGTTTAAAAGAGTTCAAAAATATTTGTTATCGGTCATAACATACAGAGAAAAATAGAGCAGATGCTGTACATGGATGAAGCCTTCTAGAGTGCATATGTTGACCGCCCACACTCGCGCACAACAAAAAAATAGAATATACTTTGAAAGGCTACGCGTTCTACTGTACACATACGCCAGTGCTTGATGGATTTGCAGCCTTTGTAAGACAAAGTGAACAGAATCATGGCTGCCAACTCTGCATCATACTCATACTGGGCCACTGCACCCAAAGGTAGGAGTCCAGTCGAGTCATCTGCATCAGAAGGCTCTAGCCCACCCTCCGATGCTGCTATTGATTGCTCATCCTCATCTTCCGTCATGTGACGCAACATCAAACTCATCCGAAAACTCCAGTGGTTGGAACATGCCTAATGACCAACATGGGGTTTGAATATGGTCTCTTCTGTATAGAAAGGAGAGTCAAGACCACAACGTTGGTCATGTTCTTGCAATGAAGACATAAGCTATCAATGAAAAGCTTTCTCAGCATTTTTTGTGTATACTCTTTTGTTGGAATCTTTTCTCTTTCTGAAGAGCTCAGGGGAGCTTTTAGCACTTACCTGTTTGTTGCAGGGAGAGGAAGATACATACACTATATTGCCAAAAGTTTTCGCTCACCTGCCTTGACTCGCATATGAACTTAAGTGACATCCCATTCCTAATCCATAGGGTTCAATATGACGTCGGTCCACCCTTTGCAACTATAACAGCTTCAACTCTTCTGGGAAGGCTGTCCACAAGGTTTAGGAGTGTGTTTATGGGAATTTTTGATCATTCTTCCAGAAGCGCATTTGTGAGGTCACACACTGATGATGGACGAGAAGGCCTGGCTCTCAGTCTCCACTCTAGTTCATCCCAAAGGTGTTCTGTTGGGTTGAGGTCAGGACTCTGTGCAGGCCAGTCAAGTTCATCCACACCAGACTCTGTCATCCATGTCTTTATGGACCTTGCTTTGTGCACTGGTGCATAGTCATATTGGAAGAGGAAGGGGCCAGCTCCAAACTGTTCCCACAAAGTTGGGAGCATGGAATTGTCCAAAATGTCTTGGTATGCTGAAGCATTCAGAGTTCCTTTCACTGGAACTAAGGGGCCAAGCCCAGCTCCTGAAAAATAACGCCACACCATAACCCCCTCCACCAAACTTTACTCTTGGCACAGTGCAGTCAGACAAGTACCGTTCTCCTGGCAACCGCCAAACCCAGACTCTTCCATCAGATTGCCAGATGGAGAAGCGTGATTCGTCACTCCAGAGAACGCGTCTCCACTGCTTTAGAGTTCAGTGGCGGCGTGCTTTACACCACTGCATCTGACGCTTTGCATTGCACTTGGTGATGTATGGTTTGGATGCAGCTGCTCGGCCATGGAAACCCATTCCATGAAGCTCTCTGCGCACTGTTCTTGAGCTAATCTGAAGGCCACATGAAGTTTGGAGGTCTGTAGCGCTTGACTATGCGCCTCAGCATCCGCTGACCCCGCTCCATCAGTTTACGTGGCCTACCACTTTGTGGCTGAGTGACTGTCATTCCCAAATGCTTCCACATTCTTATAATACAGCTGACAGTTGACTGTGGAATATTTAGGAGTGAGGAAATTTCACGACTGGACTTGTTGCACAGGTGGCATCCTATCACTGTTCCATGCTGGAATTCACTGAGCTCCTGAGAGCGACCCATTCTTTCACAAATGTTTGTAAAAACAGTCTGCATGACTAGGTGCTTGATTTTATACACCTGTGGCCATGGAAGTGATTGAAACACCTGATTCCGATTATTTGGATGGGTGAGCGAATACTTTTGGCGTTATAGTATATGTTTCCACGGTGTTTCGCTCTCCAGTTGTTTTGGTGTTTTTGTTAGTTTTTCCTGTTTTTTGTTTGTCAAACACGATCAGTTTTACCAGGGATGAACTGCAGAACACACCACAAAATCTTCTACCGGTTTTCGACTATTCGGACGTTTTGTTGAACACTGTAGTTGGCAGAGCAGCAGCGCTGATCAAACGCTTTAGGAAGCGCAGACGGGGGAAGCGAGCCGGCGCGTTCGTTAAACTTAGACAGCGCGGATTTCGAACGGCGCTGCCTAGCATACATCTGGCGAATCTCCGCTCTCTATCCAACAAAACGGACGAACTTCTTCTGCTCTCCCGGACAAATAAGGATTTTTCTAACTCTGCTGCTCTATGTTTCACGGAAACTTGGCTGAATGACGCAATACCAGACAGCGCGCTTCATCTGCCGGGCTATCAGCTGTTTAGAGCTGATCGCGACGCAGAATCAACGGGGAAATCGCGTGGCGGCGGGATGTGCTTTTACATCAATGAAAGGTGGTGTACAGATGTAACAGTGTTAAAGAAGATGTGCTGTTCCGATCTTGAAGCGCTTTTCATTAACTGTAAGCCGTTCTATTCGCCGCGAGAGATTCACTCGTTTATTCTAGTGAGTGTTTACATTTCTCCGCAAGCTCACGTCAGCCTGTCGTAACAAAAACTCGCTGATCAGATCACAGAGACAGAACAACAACACCCGGACTCTGTTTTAATCGTCCTTGGGGATTTTAACAAAGCAAAACTCTCCCGTGAACTGCCCAAATACAGTCAGCATGTTACATGTCCCACCCGAGACAGTAATATATTGGATCACTGTAACACCACATTAAGGAATGCATATCACTCTGTCCCATGGGCAGCGTTGGGACTCTCTGATCACTGTTTGCCTCCTCTTATACCAACCTACAGGCAGGAAATGAAATCTGCTAAACCTGTAGTAAAGACTGTAAGGAGATGGACCAACGAAGCAGAGCGGGTTTTACAGGCCTGTTTCGAATGGACTGATTGGAGTGTTTTTGAAGCTGCTACCACCGATCTGGACGAGCTCACAGAGACTGTAACTTCATATATCAGTTTCTGTGAAGATATACAGTGCACAGCATAAATGTCTTCACTTTAAGTTTTCATTTAATGATGAGTGAATTTTTGCTACAAAATGAGGCGGAGAAATACCATGCAAGAGTATCAGAGCCGGCAAAAGCTATGAAAAGAGTGACACTTTATCTCACAGAGTACGAAGCAGCCTGCAGAAGTGACATGCATGGTTACTGTCACCACTAGAATTACCTACTGTAGCCAAAGCACAGTAAACTCATTTAACCTCTTCTAAGGCCCATAATTACAAAATATAGACTTCTGGGAATCCATACTCTGGTGTCAAGAGACCAAGTCAATCATTTTGGATCCAGAAGCATCCAAAATGTTCTGGTATTGCTACAGGAGGAGTACAGGGAGAAGTGCCTGGTACCTACAGTGACGTTCAGTGGTAGTAAAGCTCTTCTACAGGCTCTTTATCAGCGCTGTCATGAATTCACATACTACTGTCTGATGTAATACAAAAAACTGAAAACTGCAGATGCTACCCTCCCCTCATTCCCTGCATTATTGGGCATTTTTTCAGCATGACAATGAGGATATTTATTCTCCCAAGGTGAAAATCCTTCAGTGGACATGTGTTTCACTCAATATTAACACTCTTGAGCAGCTGTGGGGGATTCTGTAGAGATGAGCTAAGCAAACCTCCCCATAAAAGACCAGGGCATTTAAGGAGGTCGTCCTCCAGGGGTTAAAAAGGACAGATGTGAAAATTTGTCATGAACTTGTACACTCAGTGCCAAGAAGGGTCAGAGCAGTATACTTAAAGTTCTGAAGGACATATTAAGTACTAGAATATTATACATTTGCTGAATTACATCTAGGGTGTACTCATTTCTGCAATCCTTTATTTAAACAAAATTGGCTAATTTACTTATTCTACAGGAAATATTGGCATATATTTTGTTGTTTTTATTACGTATATGTTTAATACATTTAAATTTTGCCTTCTTTCCATGAATTATATTAGTGATCATTAAGAAAATACATCTTTTATATATATTAAGAGGGGGTGTACTCATTTATGCTGTGCACTGTATGTGTTCCTAGCAGGACCTATTTAACATATAACAACGATAAACCATGGTTCACTAAAAAACTCAAACAACTTCGCCAGGCCAAGGAGGACGCCTACTGGAATGGGGACAGAGTCTTGTATAATCAGGCCAGAAACACACTGAATAAGGAGATTAGAGCGGCTAAAAAGAACTACGCTAAGAGATTGGAAGATCAGTTCTCTTCAAATGATTCCGTTTCAGTGTGGAAAGGTCTGAAAGCCATTACAAACTACAAGACACCATGCCCCAGCACTGAGGTGAATCAACGACTTGCTGAAGAGCTGAATGAGTTTTATTGTAGGTTTGAAAGCCCCCACACCCATTCTGACCATCTCTTCTCACAACCTTTAACACCTCCAGCGACCCCCCTCTCCCCCCCTCCTACTCTTCAGATCAGTGAAGACAAGGTGCGCCAGGTCTTCAGAAAGAACAAAAGAAGAAAGGCACCAGGTCCAGACGGCGTGACACCAGCCTGTCTGAAAACCTGTGCTGATCAGCTGGCCTCCATCTTCTCACAGATATTTAACAGATCCCTGGAGCTGTGTGAAGTCCCATCCTGCTTCAAATGCTCCACCATCATCCCCGTCCCAAAGAAACCCAAAATCACTGGACTTAACGACTATAGACCTGTTGCTTTAAAGTCTGTGGTCATGAAGTCGTTTGAAAAACTGGTTTTGGCCTATCTGAAGAACATCACTGGACCCTTACTGGACCCCCTGCAGTTTGCTTACCGAGCAAACGGGTCTGTGGATGATGCAGTAGACATGGGACTGCACTTCATCCTGCAACATCTAGACAAAACAGGGAATTATGTGAGGATCTTGTTCGTGGACTTCAGTTCGGCCTTTAACACCATCATTCCAACACTCCTCCAGTCCAAAGTAGCCCAGCTCTCTGTTCCTAGCTCTATCTGTCAATGAATCTCCAGCTTTCTGACAGATAGGCAACAGCTAGTGAGACTGGGTAAATTCACATGCCACAGCCGCACCACCAGCACAGGTGCTCCTCAGGGTTGCGTCCTCTCTCCACTGCTCTTCTCTCTGTACACCAACGACTGCACATCTAAAGACCCCTCTGTCAAGCTCCTGAAGTTTGCGGACGACACCACACTCATCAGCCTCATCAATGACGGAGAGGAGTCTGCTTACAGACAGGAGGTTAAAGAGCTAGCTGTCTGGTGCAGTCACAATAACCTGGAGCTCAACAAACTCAAAACAGTAGAAACATTCAGTGGAAACATTCAGGTTCCTGGGCACTACAATCACTCAGAACCTGAAGTGGGACAATTACATTGACCTGATTGTCACAAAGGCCCAGCAGAGGCTGTACTTCCTTCGCCAGCTGAGGAAGTTCAATCTGCCGAAGGAGCTGCTGAAACAGTTCTACTCGGCCATCATTGAATCCGTCTTCTGCACCTCGATAACTGTCTGGTTCAGCTCAGCTACCAAAACTGATCTTAGAAGACTACAGAGGATAGTACGGCCTGCTGAGTGAATCACTGGTACAACCCTCCCTACCCTCCAAGATCTGTACTCTTCCAGAGTGAGCAAAAGGGCTAGCAAAATCATTCTGGACCCCTCACACCCAGCCCACTTCCTCTTCGAACTGTTGCCATCTGGTCGGCGCTTCAGAGCACGGACTACCAAAACAGCCAGACATAGAAAAAGCTTTTTCCCTCAGGCCATCTACCTCATGAACAGTTAAATTTCCCCCACTGTGCAATAAAATGTGCAATACCGCTATCCATGCCTATATTTATTATAGATTCCATACATTCAATTCCTTTGTAAAATATGTATATAGAACATCTGTACTTACATTATATTGTCTTGTGTATTGTCTTTCACATATTTATTCTAATCACTCGTTTATTTGTCTATTGTTTGTGTCTTTTCATATATTTATTCTAATCACTTGTTTATTTCTGTTATCTGTGTCTTGTCACTTGTGATCCTGTCTGTGCACTGGAAGCTTCTGTCACCAAGACAAATTCCTTGTGTGTGTAAGCACACTTGGCAATAAAGCTCTTCCTGATTCCTGATCCTGAAGAACAAATCTGAATGAGTGGATGCATGCACACTCCTTTTATACCCATATGTATGAGGGAGCAGCACATGCAAATTACACTTGCCATTTATCATCTGCCTTTTCTGAGGTATCAGAGGTGTTTTGGCTCCCAAGTGCAACCCCTAGTGTCAGTAATTACACTGTGTGCATAATTATTAGGCACGTTGATATTCTGGTCATATTTTTTTACCAAGCACATTTTACCAATTCCAAACCACATCAATCTTAATAACTACTATTAATTTTGTATTTAATCATTTATACATGATATATATTTGTCCATGAAGGCTGGAAGTGAAAAACTCCTTATATTCAGGTGCATAATTATTAGGCACGTTTTCTTTTACATATAAATAAGCCAAAAAAGAGATTTAACCCAGACTAAAAAGTCAAAAATTATTAAATGCCCAAGAGAAGGATGCAAAACTAATGCAATACTAGAATTTGCAAAGTTAAGGCATGACCACTGGACAGAGAAATGCTCGTTGGGTCAGCACAGTGAGAGAGAAAAAAAAACGTTAACTGCAAAAGAATTAAGAATTAAAGTAAAGAATTAGCTGTGAAACCATCAGGAATCATTTAGTCTCCAGCGCCACCATTTTCCAGAGCTGCAACCTACCTGGAGTCTTCAGAAGTTCAATGTGTCAGGTTCTCAGAGATTTTGCTTGAGAAAAAAACCTAAAAAAATGACCCTCACTTAATAAGAATGACATTCTGAAGTGTTAAGAAATACATGAAGACAGTTTTTTTTTTTTTTTTTTTTATAGGCTTTATAGACAGATAAGTTGAGAGTGACTCTTGAAGGACCAGCACCACATCCTCTTGTACTTCTGATTCAAGAATTTGTCTTCCAGAATCTAGCAGTACATTTTGGGAGTTCATGTTTAGTCTATCTTCTATCCTGAAAAGTCTGACTTGCAGAGATGGACTAAATGAACTCCCAAAACTTACTGCCAGATTTTGGAAGATAAATTCTTGAAAGAGTGGTATAAGAGGATTTGATGCTGGTCCTTCAAAAGTCACTCTCAACTTATCTGTCTATAAAGCCTATAGAAAACAGTCTTCATGTATTTCACAACACTTCAGCATGTTATTCTCTTTAAATGAGGGTCATTTTTTAGGATTTTTCACCCAGGAAAAATCTCTGAGAACCTAACACATTGAACTTCTGAAGACTCCAGGTAAGGTGCAGCTCTGAAAAATGGTGGTGCTGGAGACTAAATGGTTCCTGATGGTTTCACAGCTAATTCTTCACTTTAATTCTCAATTCTTTTGCAGTTAACGTGTCTTTTCTTCTCCACTGTTTTTTTTTTTGTTTTTTTTTTCTCACCGTGCTGACCCAGCGAGCATTTCTCTGTCCAATGGTCATGCCTTAACTTTGCAAATTCTAGTATTGCATTAGTATTGCATCCTTCTCATTTGCATTTAATAATTTTTGACTTTTCAGTCTGGGTTAAATCTCTTTTTTGGCTTTTTTATATGTAAAAGAAAACGTGCCTAATAATTACGCACACCTGAATATAAGGAGTTTTTCACATCCAGCCTTCATGGACAAATATATATCACGTATAAATGATTAAATAAAAAATTAATAGTAGTTATTAAGATTGATGTGGTTTGGAATTGGTAAAATGTGTTTGGAAAAAAAAAATATGACCAGAATATTAGCGTGCCTAATAATTATGCACACAATGTAGACACAACTTTAGATAGGGAACCCCTTTTAGTCTTTGACCCATATATGACATTGAGTATGATCGTACTGATCAATAAAAAAATAAAAAATAAAAAAAAAGAATATTAACTGTAAATAAAATGATGTTTTGCTGTATATTGCTAGATATTTGCTAAGAGGCTGTTATTAGCAATAAATAAATAAATAAATATAATTTTAGTAGCCTTTAACCCTGTAATATTTTACTCTAAAACTTAATGAACTAAATGTAACAAAACACGAGCGAAGAATCAGCCATTAAAAGTCAATATTGCTTTAACTTTTTTTTAAGAAGTCCTGAGATTGCCCAGCACAAATGGTAATTTTCATAAGAAAGACACATCTGACTCTTCTACATTTGTTTAATAAAGGAGAATTGTGTAAGTTATGTTTAATAAAATTCTAACTAATGGAATGTTTATGCTTCCAGATAAATCCACTCATGGCTACATTGCAGCCAATACTCTGGTGAGTTTTTTTTTTGTTTCGTTTTGTTTCCTAACTTGATATTTGATTTCAAATCACCAATTCATCACCATTCAAGCCAGTAATGCCATGTCTACCCCCCACAAACAAAACTCTTTATAACACAGACTAACTGAATTGCACTAAAATCTACTACACTACTACTACTACTACTAGTATGTTGTGTTGTCTGTAAACAGAAGAGCCGTTCTATAGCTTTATGAGCTGTTCCCTTAGTAACAGATTAAGTTCCATGTTCCCTCAAAAATTATGTAAAAAATAATAATATCACTCTTGTACATCTGGTGAACTTCAGTTCAAAATCTTCCCCATTACCTGCATGTTACTATTTCCAACATTAATGTTACTGACAGTCATTTCCAGATGGCTGGGACAAAACTGTTGTGTTGACTTAGATTTTTTTTTTTTTTTAACCGCAGAAATCAGCAAACATCTTTATGCTTGTTTAATGCTTGTTCCTCTGCAGTAAATACCTAATAAAAAAAAAAAAAAAGAGAGATTTTCATTTAATTTGCCACCTGCTGCAAAATATTAAAAGTTACTATTAAATATGTGTAAATAGGCATATGCATCATATCGTGTTAAGATGATGTTTTGGGTCTACAAAGTCTAAACATCTGAACTAAGAGAGTATACCAGGTCATCTCTTGACTCCGCCAGTTAAGTATTGTTACAAAACTCCGGTTTGTCTAGAGGTGAGCAAGGTTGTAACAAAAAAAAGTGACTGAAGGTCACATCAATCCCCTGATCCAGAAATAACAAATCACAAAAGTATGCAAGTATGTATTTTCTTTTATTGGTAACAAAATAATAGCAAAGGATGCAAATCTTCAGGAGAGGGCAAGGCCAACAAAACAAAAAAAACACTCTAACTATCACTGAAAACTTTAAATGACCTAAACAAAAGAAAAATAAACAAACAACAGAGTCTTACCTGGCTCCCTTACTAACATAAACATAGGCAAAAACTGGTTCAAAGAAAATGGCACCCTCTCCCTACCACTTCCAAAAATCAAACAAAAACATTTACACAAAAATTAAGAAAACTCAATACAACCAAACATATCGGGGAAAAAAGAACACAGAAGCACATACACGCTCCCACACACTTTGTGGCTGAGCAGTTCATTCACAAAATGATCGAGACGGTCGCCCAGGACTACACAAGGAAGAAACAATTCAGGATCAGGACAAAGAGTGAAACACATTGCCGTCAGCACCTCGCTTTTCCTTCTTTGCTGTATTATACTGTTTGAGATTCTGCGCCGTTCAACTCACTGCCGATGCACATCAGCTGGAACCCAATTAGCAAACTGCGTCTGAGAGGTAGGGAGAGTGAGAGAGAGGGAAAGAGAGACACACACACAACGCACAAGCGAGAGAAAAAAAACAAGCAAGCATGCAGCATGTATACATGCCCAATAAACAACAGTACTCTCCCAAAAATAACATGTTTTACAAATACGTCCACAGGACGTAACACCCCCACCACTAAGAATGCAAATTAACCATGTATATATACATGGCACTCAGTTGTCACTTAGATGGTGGACGCAACACATCTTGGATAGTGCTCTCATACCCTTGAAAGGCCATCCGCCATAACATTCTCCACCCCTTTCTTGTGCCGGATATCCAAGTTGTACTCCTGTAGCATGAGAGACCACCCCAACAGTCGTTGATTTGGCACCTGACATACGAGAAAGGAACACCAGGGGGTTATGGTCAGTATACACTAGAACAGGACTAATGTTGTTTCCCAAGTAAACATCAAAATGCTTGAGGGCTAATAACAGTGCAAGGGCCTCCTTTTTAATTTCACTGTAATTCCATTGAGCTCCAACAAACTTCCTAGAAAAATAGAAGACAGGATGTTTAACACAAGGTTGATCTTCTTGTAACAATACTGCTCCAGCACCATTATCGCTCGTATCCACCTGCAATTTAAAAGATCTTGCAAAATCAGGGGCAGAAAGAACAGGGGCCTGACAGTAGAGATCTTTTGCTGATCTTTTGCGATAATAACCACTCATCCCCAGAAAACATCTTAGTTCACGTTTATTAGATGGAACTGGAAACTGGAGAATGGCGGCTATTTTAGCATCAATTGGTTTCACCAGTCCCTGACCGACTTGTTTACCCAAATAGGTAACCTTTAACAAATACACACTTCACCAGATTTAGTGTTAATGAAGCAGTCTCCAAACGTCTACAAACGTCTCTGAGGGTCTCCATGTGTTGTACCCAATCATCTGAATGAATCACAGTATCATCTAGGTAAACTTCACAATCTGGCATCCCAGAAAGCACTTGATACATCATCCTCTGAAATGTAGCAGGTGCATTTCGCATCCCGAAAGCTAAAACCGTATATTGTAGAAAACTCTTGGGAGTTACAAATGCAGAGATTTCAGAGGCTCGTCGAGTAAGGGGCACCTGCCAATATCCCTTCAATAAATCCAGTTTAGTAATATATCTAGCTGAACTAACTTTATCCACGCAGTCCTCAATCCTAGGAAGAGGAAAGGAGTCAGGCTTTATGTTATTGACTTTACGGTAATCCATATAAAACCCAAAGGTCGAGTCAGGTTCAGGGACAAGCAAGCAGGGAGAGCTCCATGAGCTCTGACTAGGGACAGCCATATCGTGCCTTAACAGGTAATCAACTTCTGCTTGCATCACTTCTCGCTTTCGTGGATTTAATCTGTAAGGGTGCTGTTTTGTTGGATTGGCATCCCCAACATCAATCTCATGGGCACAGATGGACGTTCTACCAGGCACATCACTAAACAAGTTAGAAAAATTACTCCGCAACACCATGAAGTCATGAGATTGTTCTGCAGTAAGATGTGAAAGAAAACCAGAGAGATCTTAGGTGAAAAGTCTCGTTTCACACTTTTCGTTTCGAACTGATCTTTCATTTTTGACTGGGATTCAGACAGATGTAATTTAGCCAGATTTTGTGCTTTACATAACTTTTCATGAATAGAAGTAACATACTCATTAACAGTCACAGGTTTAGAAGATGGGCTTAACAACTGATCACTTAGTAATTTTAACGGACCACGCACAGTGTGTCCAAACACGAGTTCAGCAGGGGTGAAACCAAGGGACTCTTGTACGGTCTCTCTGGCTGCAAACATCAAATAAGGAAGACCCTCAACCCAGTCCCTACCAGTTTCAATGCAGTAATGTCATAGCATCACCTTGAGAGTTTGATGGAACATCTCTAAGACCCCTTGTGACTCGTGGGCACTAGACATTTGGTGGCCAATACCAAGCATCTCCAAAACTTGCTTGAAAACTTTGAAGGTAAAATTTGAGCCCTAGTTGTTCTGAATTATCCTTGGTAACCCAAAAGTAGTACAGAACTTAAGAAGTTCTTTCACCACCACCTTAGCCCTCAGTGTACGTAGTGGAATTGCTTCAACAAAGCGGGTTGCTGCACACATTATTGTTAAAGGGGTCATCGAATGCTAAGTTCACTTTTACATGTTGTTTGAACATTAATGTGTGTTGGCAGTGTATGTACAAATCTACCCTATAATGATAAAAATCCATGCAGTGGTTTTTAATTAATCTGTAAAAATAATATCCCCTTTTTCAAATCGAGCCATTCTCAGATGCCTGTCGTTGTGGCGTCACACCGACAGAGGCCACTCCCACGATAGTTGATTGACATGAGCATCTTACCTTAGATCAGTTGTAACCGTCCGCCCTCTTTGTTTCAATGCTGGAGCAGGAATGTAAGTTAGACAAGAATATCTCAGATTGAGTGTTGCTGGATGTAATAATGAACGAGGTGGTCGTCATGTACTCCCGACATCTGAGCAGCTAAAGATGCAGCGGATTACATTTGTTTGTGAAGGGAATGCGCCTCCCGATCTACATATATCCGTCTATGTTCGCGCGAATCATCCGTGTTCCAGCTTCACTTACAGCAGAAGTGCGTATAAGGTTTTTTGAATCTTTGCGATCGCCTTTCTTAATAATGTGCTAGTTAGCAAGTTTAGCGGCTAAACACGGCTAAATGCGGCTAAAGTAAACAGGCTCATCATTGTTGTGGGCAAGGAATAGCAAAGGAAGCAAATCTCCTAGAGGTGAGCGAGGTTGTAAAAAAAAAAAGTGACTGACGGTCACATCAATCCCCTGATCCAGAAATAACAAATCACAAAAGTATGCAAGTATGTCTTTTCTTTTATTGGTAACAAAAGAATAGGAAGCAAATCTTCAGGAGGTAAGCGAGGTGACTTTACTTGTTGAGGCACAGAACTGTTAACTAATTGTTAAGTAATATGTCATTGTGGTTATGGATATAGAATTAGTTAGTTAGTCATGTGCCTCAACGAGTTGGAGCCATGCATTTCAACTTCCAATTGTCTGCTTTAATTAATCATTACCAAATGATTTGCAAAGATATCATTATGTTATGACTTTACTTGTTGAGGCACACTAACTAAGTCTAAATCCATAACCACAATGATATATTACTTAACAATTAGTTAATAGTTCTGTGCCTCAACAAGTAAAGTAACTTAATGATATTTTTGCAAATAATTAGCTAATGATTAATTGAAGCAGACAACTGGAAGATGAAATACGTGGCTTCAACCCATTGTGGTAATAAACACATGAATTTACACTATTAGTTAATAATATACACTATAAGTTATTAGGTAATTAATACATTATGACATATTTAACTAATAACAATTTATTGATTACTTAATCTATGAATCATATAGAATGTTCATTTGTTGCTGAAGTAAATATTAATAAATGGTTTAGTTCTTCATGAGTTACATATTAACTCATGATTATCTCTGCATTAGTTAAGCATGAATTAATGCATATTTGTGCCTACGTATAGTAAAGTGTTACCAAATAAACAAACGACAGACTCCCTTACTAACATAAACATAGGTAAAAACAGGTTCAAAGAAAATGGCACACTCTCCCTACCGCTTCCAAAAATCAAACAAAAACATTTACACAAAAATTAAGAAAACTCAATACAATCAAACATACCGGGGAAAAAAAGAACACAGAAGCGCATACATGCTCCCACACACTTTGTGGCTGAGCAGTTCATTCACAAAATGATCAAGACCACACTCGGTCGCCCAGGACTACACATGGAAGAAAATTCTGGATCAGGACAAAGAGTGAAGAGCGTTGCCGTCAGCACCTCGCTTTTGCTTCTTTGCTGTATTATACTGTTTGAGTTTCTGCAGCGTTCAACTCACTGCCGATGCACATCAGCTGGAACCCAATTAGCAAACTGCGTCTGAGAGAGCGGGAGGGAGAGAGAGGGAAAGAGAGACACACACAACGCGCAAGCGAGAGAAAAAAAAACAAGCAAGCATGCAGGACGTATACATGCCCAATAAACAACAGTACTCTCCCAAAAATCGCATGTTTTACAAATACGTCCACAGGAATCATCAGCTAGTGAATCATCTAGACCAGCTTGGAACAGCTAAAAAACTTTCAAAACCAGCTACCACCTTAAACTGGTAAAAGGCTGAAGTACCAAATAAGTGCTAGCAGTGGTCAAACCAACATTTTCATAGAAGTGCTGTTGTGCATACAGCATAGTACCTCCATACTGCTTAAAAGGAGGTAAACTTTTTAGAATTTCAAATTTTAAAAAACAATTTCATTTTCCATTGAACTCAGCATCTGACTCGGGTTCCTTGTTGTATCTATGTAAAATGAATATTTCCCCCCTTGTGAAATTTCCATAATTTCAACGCCATGCCATTAAGTGAAGGGGAGAACCCCCTGGGCAGATTGTTTAAATTTAGGTTATCAGGTTAATCACATGCTTGACCGATACTGAAAACAGTGTAACAATTCAGATTCACTAGAGCTTAAGCTTTAAACTCTCCAGTGATGCAGTGATTATTTATTTTGGCCCTGAGGCATTGCCTTTTTTTAAACTGGTTAGTTACGTTTGTTGGTATACATAATTTTATATAGATTTGCACACACAACTTTTTACCACATGGTAATACGAATGAAATTTATGCTTATGTTTAGGGTTTAAAACGTTACTGACTTTAATGCAGTTGATATGAACAGTTCGGGAATATCTATATATCACGTCCAGACCAAACAATGTTGGCTTCTGATTGGCCAAAGCAAGATCAGAAAATCACAGTCATGCAGAAACTATGGCACTGTCACATTCCCTTTTCAGGGAACCATGGTTTCAGTTGTAATGTGAGACAGTTATGGTCCGACATAGCTCTTTGATTACGGCTGTGTCCTTTTCCTCAACCTCATCGAGGTCTTGAAGCAGGTCTGCCTGGTACACCTTCAAGAATGCTATCATATGTGGGGCATGCACCAGCTTGACCTGCTGCCATGTAAGCTTTCCAACTAGGGGGCAGTCACGGCCTGATGGTTAGATTGTAACCCAAAGGTCGCCGGTTCGATTCCTGCACCAGCAGGAATTGAAGGTGGGGATTGTGAATGAACAGCGCTCTTTCCATCTTCAATACCATGACTGAGATGCCCTTGAGCAAGGCACCAAACCCCCAACTGCTCTGTGCGCGCTGGAGCAATGGCTGCCTACTGCTCTGGGTGTGGGGGGGGTGTGTGTGTGTGTGTGTGTGTGTGTGTGGTGTGTGGTGTGTGTGGTGTGTGTGTGTGGTGGAGTGTGGGGTGTGTGTGTGTGTGTGTGTGGTGTGTGTGTGTGTGTGTGTGTGTGTGTCTGTTTGTTCACTTCTTACTGCTGTGTGTGTGGACTTGGATGGGTTAAATGCAGAGCACCAATTTCAAGTGTGGGTCACCATCCATCCATCCATCCATACTTGATAATACGTCACGACTTTCTTTCTTTTCACTAAAGCCAAAGTTGTTCTACATGGCCTATTGGGGTCGTATTGGGAGACCAATAGCCTGCAAACAACTGCTCCACCTTAGGCATTGCATCTTCATTCAACCTTTTGATGTTAAAATAGTTGTTAACTTAGGGGCTGAAGACAAGGGGTAAAAACTATTTCTTCCTTGATCTTGACACCTCAGTTTTTCAGGGAATGTGTACCTGGGTGCTCTTATCAAAGTGTGCCTGGCGGGAGCGGAATGTTCTCAGTGGGAGCTGTTCACAATATCCACTCCCAAACAAACAACACACAAATCACGTGTATTCCCGCCTATAATGTTGTGAGGGCAAGGAGGAAATTTAAAATGTTGCTTGCCTACAACTTTACTTTTAATGTTGAATTGTGCACTGGCTCAGACAAACCACACTGGGGGACTGGAATTGAGAACTGCTGCAAAACTTCAAAAACGTGCATACATACAGCTGCAGTTTCTAGATCAAATGAACAATAAAGGCAGTAAAACGCTAAACACTTAAAGCTGCACGATTCTGGATAAAATTGAGAAGCACAATTTTTCCCATGATTTTGAAGCGAAAAAAAAAAAATCAAATTTATTACAGTTTATGACAAAAATCTTCATTGCTTCAGTCCATTTAAGAATATATATTAATTTGAAAGAAACTTTTAAAAAAATGTCTGAAGCAGTCAGTGTCTTATTAAATAAATGATTCAATGTTTTTTTTTTTTTTTTTTTTTGCCTTTTAAGACCTTTCAATAACCTGCACAAATAAAATTAACACTGTATGAGCATGGAAGGGCAATGTATATTTATAAAATAATAAACTTTACATTTCAGCCCTTTTGATTTTTTTTAATCAGTTATTATATTTAAGACATACTGATTGATTGTTTGATTGTTTAGATCAGGGGTGTCCAAACTCGGTCCTGGAGGGCTGGTGTCCTGCAGAGTTTAGCTTCAACCCCAATTAGACACACCTGAACCAGATAATCAAGCTCTTACTAGAAACTTTCCAGCAGGTGTGTTGAGGCAAGTTGGAGCTAAACTCTGCAGGGCACCGGCCCTCCAGGACAGAGTCTGGGCACCCCTGGTTTAGATTATTAGAAGACATATTAGCTTCTTGTAAATCACTTAATAAGTGAGTCATTTAGTCAGTCATTTAATCAAATAGTTCAAACGGCTAATTCATTCAGAAACAAAGCAAGTGACTGACTTTATGAATTGCTCAGTGAATCATTGACTCACTCGATTCATTCGTGAATCAAACATGGATTCATTCAGTAACAAAACACTGCAACAGTTTAACATTATTTTTGTTGGCGAAATTACACAAAAACAGACAACACTGACAATGTGTCTAAAATCTAAAATCAATTAACTTACTGTCTATTGAACTGTGGTATAAAATGCATGCAGATGTGCGTATTCGGGGAAAAATTGGCTCTCTGCCCATGACATGTGATATTGCTAAACCATATCATATGATATAAATATAAGACAAACCCATCCAGGGTCATTTTTGCCCTCATATCTGGAATTTAAGGGCATATAACTCAGTCATTCTTAAGAAGTGGGACAAAACAGGGTGCAAAATTGAAAAAAATAAAATAAAATAAAACCTTGCACTCAGACAAGTGAAACTACATTTATGTATCTGATATGTACTAAGCTACTGTGCTATGCTTTGATACAACCTCCCAACTTTTCTCTTTTTTAACAAAATGTGCTTTTTACCTTGGACTCTGTAATATAATTTTTAACTTTATCTATAACAGCATTCAAAATGTTTTTAACATTTCAAAACACATTCTCATGTTAGCAGACAGATTACACTTTCACATGTGACCAGCAATTATAAAATATAAAATATATATATAAAAAAAAAAAAAAAAAAAAAAAACACAACAAATATAAAATATCATAATTAAATATTATCAAAATATTCAACTGACAGAGGTGACAGAGCTGACAGAGTTGACACATCTGACAGTGGTGATGAAAACCTGAATTTGTAGTCATTTTAACTAGCAAATATATTGGATCAATCAATTACTGTATTAAAACAAACACAACAAACAGTAACTATGTTATTATTTATAAAGCTTTTATTCAAGAGTCACATTTAAGGATTTTGATATATCATTGGAACGCAAAATCTTATGGTGGTGACATCTGACGGTGTTGACAAATTTGGCATTTCTTTCACAAAACAAATGGAGTTCATGTAGTAGCCATTTTGTTTTTTTTTTTGTTGATGCTAGATGCTAATGTAACCTGCTTCAGGAGAATAAACTGATCTAAATATTTAAAATAATTGACATATCATGGTTGTGACACAGGAAATATTAACATTAGGATTTAAAATATTCTAAAACTATAAAACTTAGCAGAGCCTGTCTGACACTGATGTTCTCTGCAGAGGAGGATTGCGGCAAGGGGTTCGTTTAGAGTGACAGCTGCCCCTGATATTCCCTGATTTTATTACATTTTAATAAATGTCTGACGGTGTTGACAAAAAGTAGGGACACAACTGTGAAACCTTATGAAACATGCATGTCACTGAAAAACATCCTTGCTTTGATATGAAATATTATTAAGTGTTATTAAACATACATGGCAACGCTCTAAATCACTGGACTTCTGATTATACGCATGCTCAGATACCCTATATAAAAAGACTCACATTTCCACAATTTTTGTGAAGTATACGCTCCTTCCATGTTGTGATGTAACAAACCCCTTTTTTGCGATCAGTGTTAGTGATGCAGGGTCCGATTCATTTCTGTGAAACATTTAAATAAAGTTAACTGTGTGAACACGTATTGGTGATTATTGTCTTTTGTTCATTGAAGTTAATGTTTGTGGTCACAGTTTCATGCATTGATCCTTCATTGTTTGTTTAGCTTATTAGTTTTTAGTCAGTTGCAAAAGTGTCAGGCATGAAGTTTACAACAACAGGTTTCGGGTGGTCAGGTGCGTGTATGTGGTGAAAACTTAAATGTGACAGTAAAAGTGACAGGTGAGAGCGTTACTCAAACAGTCCACCGTGTCATCTTTTAATAAAATATTCAATCGAACGTCACTAAGACAAATTATGTAACAGCGTTCATTAAAACATTGAAATGAACATAGTCTTTTTTCATTATTAAGATCTTTTTCATCGTTAAAAAACATTTTTATCCATTTTATAGCATATGTATGATTGAACCCTTCTCTGTGGACACACTGTTTTAGATGTAGTGAGAAGACAATAAGTGTCATAGATTTCACATAATAATGATAAAAATAAATAGAATGTATTTTTACACAATTATCCCCTTTAATTATTAATCCCCATAACCTTTACAATTCAAAATATGTTTTTTTTTTTTTTGTTTGTTTTTGTTTTTTTTTTTTGTTGTTTTTTTTTGTTTTGTTTTTTTAACCTAATAGCAGTTACAATTGCTGGACATGTTTTGTCCCACTTCTCAAGAATGACTGAACTGCATTCTAATAGCCAGGCTTCATCATGTAGTCAGTTATAATGTTTGTCAACAACTGCATCAATATAAAATGACTTATTTTTCCCCATAATTTACACCTTTACCTTATTTTCATTTTTAAGTAAAACAATTTATATAACCTACAGTGCATCCAGAAAGTATTTGCAGCGCTTCACTTTTTCCACATTTTATGTTACAGCCTTATTCCAAAATTGATTCAATTTATTATTTTCCTCAAAATTCTACAAACAATACCTCATAATGACAACGTGCAAGATGTTTGTTTGAAATTTTTGCAAATTTATAAAAAAATAAAAATAAAAGAATCACATGTACATAAGTATTCACAGCCTTTGCTCAATACTTTGTTGAAGCACCTTTGGAACCAATTACAGCCTCAAGTCTGGAGTATGATGTTACAAGCTTGGCACACCTATTTTTGGGCAGTTTCTCCCATTCTTCTTTGCAGGATCTCTTAAAATCCATCAGTTTGAATGGGGAGCGTCGGTGCACAGCCATTTTCAGATCTCTCCAGAGATGTTCAATCGGGTTCAAGTCTGGGCTCTGGCTGGGCCACTCAAGGACATTCACAGAATTGTCCCGTAGCCACTCCTTTGTTATCTTTGTGCTTTGTGCTTAGGGTCATTGTCTTGTTGAAACCTGAACTATTGCCCAGTCAAGACATGTATGTCTTGCTGCAAAGCACACTCCCTTTATAAGCACTAAAAAGCTGTTCCTAATCTTAGTTCATCACCATCTCGCAAAGTTCCGATATAATCAGTTTATATAATAATGATACTAATGTAGCTGTGCACACTGCATGTTGAATCTCTTATGTAGGCTACATCATGTCTACACTTTTGTTATAATTCACAAGCATCCAGAACTCAGCATTAGACAAATACTCGGCTCTGATTGGATGTTGTATTTAAGAAATTAACAGATATGTGATTGGCTGCATTGTTCAATGCTGCAAAAACATGTTGAAAATATAAACGTTTGAAGCTCTCCAAAGAGCAAAAACGCACTGGATTGTTTGATAAATCTTTTTTGCTAATTTACTATTATTACAGCTTTAACTGAGGATGCTCTTGCTTTCGTTTGAGGGTGCTTAGCATCTCTAGCACCCCTGTAGAACTGGGCCTGTATGACAGTGTAAACAACAGCTCAATAACCCTTTTATTTAAAGGCTTAATTTATTTCCTGTACACTATAACGATTTTAACAATACAGATTGTGTCAAAGCAGCTTTACAGCATTAAATAGGAAACATAGTGTGTAATAATGCAAATGAACAACAGTAAACACTCACTTTTCAGTTAAAGTCAGTTCATCATTGATGTCATCGCCCAAGCTCAGTACAGTTAAAATAGTATCTGTGCAATCAAGTTGACAATATCGCTGGAAATTAAGTGCCCCCAACTAAGCAAGCCAGAGGCGACAATGGCAAGGAACCAAAACTTCATTGGTGAAAGCCATTCAGGGCTTTGTAAGTAATTAGATGTTTAATCGGGAGTCAGTGCAGTATTGACAGAACTGGGCTAATATGCTCATACTTCCTAGTTCTAGTAAAAACTCTAGCTGCTGCATTTTGGACCAGCTGGAGTTTGTCTAATAAGTGCACAGAGCAACCACCTAATAAAGCATTACAATAATCTAACCTTGAGGTCATGAACACATGAATTAATGTTTCTGCATTTGACATTGAGAGCATAGGTCGTAATTTAGCTTTTTTTTTTTTTTTTTTTTTTTAAATGCTGTTTTACAAATGCTAGAAATGTGGCTTTTGAAGGAAAGATTGCTATTAAATAGCACACCTAGGTTCCTAACTGATGACGAAGAATTGACAGAGCAGCCATCAGGTGTTAGACAGGTCATTACATGCGGAGGTTTTTGGCCCGATAATTAACTTTGCAGGCCAGAGACTTTGCAGGACAGAATACCATTGGCAATGTTAAGAACACGATGATGGAAAAAAGTTCTAACTGTCATGCATGCATTAATTTATCCATTAACCTCTGAGTTTGTGTAAGATGTTGCACCACACATCACAGTCACTGGGAATACTTATTTCTCTAAATAAGTATAAGATAGTAGTTTGCATCAGTTTAAAGGTTTGAAAACACGGTTATGAATGGATTTGGATGGATGTCCGTGATCTCTCATTGTTTCACCCACTGCTGCTGCATACTGTATTTTTATGGCTGTTACAAGCCAAAACCTTAGGTATGTCTGTTGCGGGTTACCTGGAGCTGTAAGGTTTTTCCTAATATGACAGTGTTTTCAACAGCAAAAACCAAAGATTTTAGAGCGATTACGCTATAATCATTTGATTAGACTGATAGGACAGCTGATTTGGTGGTTGCCTAGCAACATGAAAAGCCATAGTGCACTGATCTTTTTTAAAAGTCACAAAAAAAAAAAAGGCAGTGCAGTGTGCCTATTGTAAAGATCTGACAATGTGTTAATTTTGACACCACTAGTTTCAACATTTTTGTTCTCATATTTCTGCAAATTGACCCACATTTGGTTTTTGACCACTAAAAATGTGTACAATTTAACGATTTACCCCTGGAGTCATATTGAAATTGCAGTATCACTGGAATCAAACCATACAGGGCCTTAAAAATGAAGATGCCAAATGGAAAGTTTACTAAGACCCAATATCTAAAAAGGGCATTAAGTATATTTAAGTATATTCTTTTTGAGATACAGGCATGCAAACTTTGGAGTAAAAACTTGAAAAGTGCTGTTTCCGCATTTTTTGTGGTCAGCATTGGCATATAATGTAACAAAGATTTCTAAACTCAACAGATTTTACTAATAGAACTGCCAATCTCTGTGTAAAAACGTTATAATGCTGCTATTTTTCTGAAGTAATTTTACCCCCCTGTAATTTGGCTCTAAATCTCAGGTAAAATTTTGCCATTTTGACCCCCTCTACAAAATGACTCAGTAAATATTCATCCATGACTTTTAACATTTTGGCTTTCATCACTATATCACTAGCTTTCTTCAGAAAACATTTAGCAAAATCAAAAATTTGAGTCGGAAACCTTTGGTTGAGTTGACACGGAATGACCCTATAGATATACAAAGAAGGTTCACATTTACTAATGAATGGGAGAAACTGCAACGTGCAGTATGGCTGAATAGTCCTGCCTTATGAATAAAACTGATTCCCCCATTCATTTAGATAGGACTTGGTCTTGGATGAGTTGCTTAGAGAAGTTGCAAATATGGCCACAGAGTGAACAGACTTTCCTTGAAAGGGACTTTGTTGGTTTCAATAAAATCTGTTTTTTGACTAACAAAGAAGTTTTGTTTTCTGAAACTTTTTATTAGTACAATTTTTTTTATAGTACAATGACCTCTGATATGTCAAAAGATCAAGGAAAATTAGATTTCTCAATTCATGACCCCTTTAAATTGTCTGTTGTAGAGTAGATTTATGTTTGGTTGATCTTATTTTAGTTTGATGAAAATGTTTTGTTATAAAGGTAGCGATGCTAGAATGTCTCAGGTTGCATATGTAACCATGATTCCCCCTCAGTCGTACACTACGACGTTACGTCAATACTGACGTATTTGCGGTCTCACTTGGGAGCCCAATCACCTCTGAGCTTAAGAAAACAGGCCAATAAACATTGGCTAGTGGAATTTGCATGCCAAGCCACTCCCCCGTACACACGGGTATATAAGATGGCAGCGTGCATTCACTCATTGAGATTTTTGCTTTGGAGCCGATTGCTTTGTGAGCTGCTTCTACAAAGAAGAAAGAAAACTTTTTATTGCTGCGGGAGGTTCTCGGCTGTGTGGAACATCCCTTCTGTTACCGTGAGAGTGAGACGAGAGGCGAGCGGATCCACGTGCAAGCTTTTATTAGAAGGACTAGACAGATACATGGTCAGGCAGGCAGGGTCAAAACAGGAGCAGACAGGCATAACACGGGCGATCCGAGAGAGAATATACCAATGAACGAGAGCGAGAATCCAAAGGCAGGCGGAGATGAGTCGTAAACGATAAACCAGGCAGGAGATACAAAACCAGGAACTAGGAAACACTAGGGAAACAGGAAATAGAAACATAAACAACGATAACAACCAAACAACACTCCGGCAGTGTACAGAGGAGGACCGGGGTTTTATAGAGCGCCTGATTGGTCACGGGGGCTGACGCAATCAGCGCGGTGGAGGATGGGAGATGCAGTCCGAAATGCAAAGCGACATTCAGAGTGAGTGGGTGGAGCGAGAGTGACATCTGGTGGTGAGTAGACAACGGGACACCGACCAGGTTCGTGACATAGCCCCCCCCCAAGGAGCGGCTTCCAGACGCTCGAAAGAAACAACAGTCCATGGGAGCGGTGGGATGGGAGGGAGACAGGGCGAGGGCTGGAGGACCAGGTCCATGAGGGAAGCCCAGAGATTGAGGCAGGACCGACAGAGCAGGTACCCTCCAGGGTGGGGCCGGAGGCGGAGCAAGAGCCCTCCAGGGCGGAGGTGGAGCAGGAGCCTTCCAGGGAGGGGCCGGAGGCGGAGCGGGAGGCGCAGGAACCCTCCAGGGCGGAGCCGGAGGCAGAGCAGGAGACGCAGGAGCCCTCCAGGGCGGAGCCGGAGGCAGAGCAGGAGGCGCAGGAGCCCTCCAGGGCGGAGCCGGAGGCAGAGCAGGAGGCGCAGGAGCCCTCCAGGGTGGAGCCGGAGGCAGAACAGGGGGTGCAGGAGCCCTCCAGGGCGGAGCCGGAGGCAGAGCAGGAGGCGCAGGAGCCCTCCAGGGCGGAACCGGAGGCGGGACAGGCGACGCCAGAGCCCTCCGAGGCGGAACAGGAGGCGGGGCGGTCCTCCAGGGCGGAACAGGAGGCAGAGCGGGAGGCAGAGCAGCCCTCCAGGGAGAAACAGGAATCTGCGTCATGGTCTGGGACCTGGGGAAAGCAGGGACAGAAGAGGCAGACAGAGTAGGGGGAGAAGGCGCAGCAGCCCTCCGGGGCGGAACAGGAGGCGGAGCAGGAGGTATCGCAGCCCTCCGGGGCGGAACAGGAGGCGGAGCAGGAGGTACCGCCGCCCTCCGGGGCGGAACAGGAGGCGGAGCCGCCCTCCGGGGCGGAACAGGAGGCGGAACAGGAGGCGGAGCCGCCCTCCGGGGCGGAACAGGAGGCGCAACAGCCCTCCGGGGCGGAACAGGAGGCTGCGTCTTGGACGGGGACCTGGGGAGAACAGTGACAGAGGATGCAGACAGAAAAAAGGGAGAAGCAGAGAGTTTAGCAGTTAGCGCCCCCTCCATAAGAGGTTCTACGGCCGGCGCCGACACCTCTGGAGGCATTGGCGCAGCTTCTCCAATGGGGAAGGCCTCTGGAGCAGACTTGAGACCAGACGGGACCTCTGAAGCAGGCTTGAGATCAGAGGGGAGCTCTGGACCAGGCTGGAGACCAGACGAGAGCTCTGCAGCAGGCTTGAGATCAGAGAGGGACTCTGGAGCAGACTGGTGAACAGACGTGGCCTCAGGAATGTAGTGTGCGGCCCACATACTGAGGATGGTGATCGCCATCACACTGGCAGACATAATGTGACTTGACTCTGGGCGGTCAGACGTGGCGTGACTTGACTCTGGGCGGTCAGACGAGGCGTGACTTGACTCTGGGCGGTCAGACGAGGCGTGACTTGACTCTGGGCGGTCAGACGAGGCGTGACTTGACTCTGGGCGGTCAGACGAGGCGTGACTTGACTCTGACTCTTGGAGATCAGCAATGACCTGACTTGGCTCGTGAAGATTAGTAGTGATTCTACTTGGTTCAGGGACGACAACCTTAACGTTGCTTGACTCGGAGACGACAGCCTTGACGTTGCTGGACTCGGAGACGACAGCCTTGACGTTGCTGGACTCGGAGACGACAGCCTTGACGTTGCTGGACTCGGAGACGACAGCCTTGACGTTGCTGGACTCGGAGACGACAGCCTTGACGTTGCTGGACTCGGAAGCTTGACTGGACTCGGAAGCTTGACTGGACTCGGAAGCTTGACTGGACTCGGAAGCTACAGCTGTAGCCTGACTTGACTCTGGAGCAGCGGCTGAAGTTTGACTTGGCTCTGGAATAACAGCAGCAGCTTGGTTTGGCTCATGAGGATCTGCTGTAACCTGGCTTGGCTCATGGAGATCCGCTGTAACGGGACTCGACTCCTGAACAACATGGCTTGGCTCAAGAGCAACAGCTGTAACGTGACTTGACTCAGGAACAACATGGCTTGACTCGTGGGGTACAGCTGTGATTTGGCTTGACTCGTGGAGAACAACAGCAGTGTCTTGGCTTGACTCATGGAGGACAGCAGCTTTGGTTTGACTTGACTCTGTTGCTTGACTTGACCCTGGGGTAGCAGCCGCGGCGTGAAGGAGCGCCATTTTAACTGCCCATACAGCCATGAGGGGTGAATCCAGCAAGTGGGCCATCATGATAGGCCGCGATCTTGGGATGTCAGGCGGGGCGTGACTTGACTCTGGAACCGCGGCTGTGACTTTGCTTGACACAGGAACTGCACTAGTAGCTTGACTTGACATAACAACTTGACTTGACTCGGGGAAAACAGCTGCAGCTTGACTTAACTTGGAGACTTGACTTGACTCAGGAAACACAGTTGTGGAATGACGGAGCTCCGTTATCGCCGCCATCTGGTGAACGCGCACTGGCGCCGCCGCCATCTTGCGAACGGGCATCGCAGTCGCCGCCATTTTGCGCACGGGCTCCGTTGTCGCCGCCAGGGTATGAACGCGCTCCGGCGCGGCCGCCATCTTGTGAACGGGCGCCGGCGCTGCCGCCATCTCGTGAACGGGCCCCGCTGTCGCCGCCATAGCTTGAGCGCGCTCCTGTACGGCCGCCATCTCACGAGCGATCCAGGCGGCAAACGTGTCTGTGGGATCGTGCTCCGGCATGACCGCCAATTTACGAGCGGGACGCGCGGTCGCCATTGCCGCGTTGTCGCGTTCCCTCTGCGCGACCCCCACGGTGCACGGCGAACCCACACACAACAGTGCAAAGTTCAAAAACGCTTCCAGCGACGAACGCGGACCCTCGCGTCTCAATTGTGTGCGGAGGGGCTGGTTCACGCCGTCGCAAAAAATCTCAATTTTTATACAGTCCGGGAGAGTGGAATGGTTTGATATTGAGAGAAACTCACGGGTGTATTGATCCAGCGTGTGTGATTTCTGTTTAATCCTGCAAAGAATTATGTCCGTGTCCATATCGGGTGAATGTCCGGGGTGAAAGCTGCTGGATCCTGTGGTGACGGAGTGTTCTGTTACCGTGAGAGTGAGACGAGAGGCGAGCGGATCCACGTGCAAGCTTTTATTAGAAGGACTAGACAGATACATGGTCAGGCAGGCAGGGTCAAAACAGGAGCGAGCATTATCCATAGGGCGATCCGAGAGAGAATATACCAATAACCAGAGCGAGAGTCCAAAAGGCAGGCGGCGATGAGTCGTACACGATAAACCAGGCGCGAATACAAACTAGGGAACTAGGAACACGGGGACTAGGAAACTAGGAAACATAAACAAGATAACAACCAAACAACACTCCGTGCAGTGTACAAGGAAGTCCGGGGTTTTATAGAGCGCCTGATTGGTCATGGGGGCTGACGCAATCAGCGCGGTGGAGGATGGGAGATGCAGTCCAAAATGCAAAGCAACAGTTCGAGTGAGTGGGTGGAGCGAGAGTGACATCTGGTGGTGAGTAGACAACGGGACACCGACCAGGTTCGTGACACCTTCTTTGCATTCAGCGGAGAGATTGCCCTGCTGCGCTAACAATGCTTAAAGTGCTGCGGTCCTCCCCTGGGCAATCCAGCCTAAAAGAGCAATTTTCCTACAGCATACACGATCGTTGAGAGTGTCTTTTTCAAGACGCGTTGCGATCGTGTGCTTTTAGGGAGCGATAGTTTCCTTATTTCTTCATGACGGTCACAATCGCTGTCTCACAGGTCTGGGATGTAAACAAATGCATGTTGAGATGGTGTTTGTGGATGGGTTATGCCCGTGCTGCGTGGGCATGCTCATTATTACGCTCGGTCACAGCTTACATTTAATATGTAAGCCACCTTTGTGTTCTACCCTTTCCAGTCTTGTGGGTCACTAGACTCCCAACCCTGCATTGGCTAGAAGCATTGGAGACCTGAGGATTATAGTCTGGATTGCTCCGCCGGGTCAGTCCCCACAAAGGTCCGGCTCCTCTCAACATACTACCGTCGAGTTTCTGAATGCTGATGTACAGTTCGTCCTAGCATGAGCCTTATGTCCCGTTTAGTGCTCATGAGGACGTTAAGATGTCTATCGCCACATCAGTTGAGGGGCTATCGTCTTCTGACCCCAAAGATTCTGCTGAGTCGGAGTCTGAGGCTAAGTTGATGGCCATGTTCCCCTGGGCAGCCTCGACCGGCAGGCTGGAGGTTGGGTTCCCCGCCTTCCCCTGGGTGTTCGCGGTCTGATGATTGGTTTCCGGCATTGGACGCAGCTTGCGCAGAAAAGAGTGCTCGTGGAAGGGCCAAATTTCCTCTGCCTGTCACCGAAGGCACCAGGGTTGGGCTACAGCTATCGACCTTAAGAACGTATGCTGTTATGTCGATTACCTGACGCAGTTTTTGGTCTGCCTCAGGGGTCAGACATATCGGTACACGTCTCCCCTCGGCTCCCTGCTTCTCAAAGTGATCCATTCCCCTGCACTTTACAAACTCGTGGGGCGTTCCTTGCCCCACTAGGGAGATGGGCACCTGGATCCTCAACTATCTCGATGACTGGAGTAGAAATACCTCACTTGTGAGATTTGTTGGAGGTGAATACAGGGACTTGGTGCCTTGGTACCTCAGCCACTGGGACTTCGGGTCAACTGAGAGAAGAGTGAGTGCCAAAGAACAGAAATAAGCTCTCTCTTTTCTTAGTACGGAGTTAGGTCCAGTCGAGACGTGTCAGCAAAAAAAAAAAAAAAAAAAAAAAAAAAGGTTGGTGCTGAACTCCCTGATTCCTTCAGGCACATGACAGCGGTCCATTTAAACTTTCCGAGGCTCCTGGGGCATATGGCAGCCGTAGCTGCGGTTTGGCCACTCGGCTGCTCCATATGAGATTGCTTCAGCACTGGCCACACGACCGGATCCTGAGATGGGCATGGCACTGTGGCACGCTTCGGGTTGGCGTCCCCCTCAGTGTTGCCACCTTCTCAGCCCTGCTTACATCCTGCATTCCTATGGGCAGCAGTGCTCTTAGACCAGGTGTCGAGGCATAAGGCTGTCAACTCAGATGCCTCCAACATGGGCTGGGGTGCCATTTGCAATGGGCAAGCAGCCTCGGGCTCCTGAACAGGACCTCGACTGCAGCGACTATAATCGGCTAGAGTTGCTAGCAGTGCTTTGTCCTCCGCCGGTTCCTACCGATGCTGTGTGACAAGCGCACACTAGTCCATTAGGACACCATAGCCACGGTATCGTACACCTACTACCAAGGTGGTCTACGCTGCTGTCGCATGCTGCAACTCGCCCGCCATCTCCTCCTCTGGAGTCTGACGCAGCTCAAATCGCTGCGCGCCATTCACATTGTTAAGAGAGTTGAGTTTTGCTCTCCCCGAGAATGGCGACTCCACCCCCAGGTGGTCCAGCTCATCGAGAGTCGACTCGGCGAAGCTCAGGTAAACCTGTCTTGCTACCTTCAAGTCCTCCCTCTGCCAGCTTCTTCCTGTCTGAGTGGAAATGGTAGGGACGGGCTGGCACACAGATGGACCCAGGGTCTCCTCAAGTACGCCTTCCCCAGTGAATCTCCTTGCACAAACCTGTGCGAGATCGGGGAGAAGGAGGAGCAGGTTCTGTTGGTGTGTCTTACTGACCCACCCCGAACCTGGTATGCTGACACTTCTGCTCCTCGTGACAATCCTCCCTAGTTGACACAATCTGTTACCCGCATCCCGATCTATTGAACCTGCATGTCTAGCTTCTGGATGGGATGCGGTTGGCCTCACTGGCCTTTTCAATAGGCCGTGGTAAACTTTACCACTCAGGCTAGAGCCCCCTCTATGAGGCTGCCCTACGCTCTGAGGTGAGGTTGTTTCGTTGTATGGTGTTCCTCTGACCAAGAGGACCCCCTGAGGTGCTCGGTCAGAGTTGTGCTTTCCTTTCTGCAGGAGAAGTTGGAGTGAAGGATGTTCCCTCCACTTTGAATGTGTTTGTTATGGCTATCACAGTAAAAAAAAAAAAAAAAAAAAAAAAAAAATGCTGTGCATGGTCATCCCTAGGGAAGCATCACCTGTCCGTCAGGTTCCTGAAGGGTGCAGGAGGATGAGTCCTCCTAGGCTGCACCCCATCCCATCTTGAGGATCTCTTCGTCGCCCTTCTAGGCCTATGTAGAGCTCCCCTTAAGCCACTTGATTCAGTCGAGCTAAAATCCTGGTCATTCTGACCTTGCTCCTGATCACGCTCGCTTCTATCAAGAGGGTAGGGACCTGCACGGATTCTCAACCAACGTATCGTGCCTTGAATTTTGTGCCGGCTATTCTCACGTGACCTTGAGATCCTGGCCTGGTTATGTGTCCAGGGTTCTCACCCGAACTCGGCTCTCACCTCCAAGTTCGGTTGAGGAACCTGCAAGCACTGCCCTGAAGGAGGCAGACCTGGCCTTAACGTTGCGGTGTCCCGCTCGTGCCAGGCACGTTTACGAGGACTGCACCGGAGCTTAGATGCTCTGAGCAGCTCTTGTTTGCTTATGGGTCAGCAGAGGGGAAATGCTGCCCTTGATCAGAGGTTGGCCCATTGGGTGGTAGGTGCCTAACCTCGGCTTCTTAGTGCCAAGGTGAACTGTGTCCCCTAAGAGTCGAGTCCACTCTACAAGAGTTACTCCTCCTAGGTGTGGTGCACAGCGCCTCTCTAACAGACATATTAGAAGCTGCGGGCCAGGCGGCACCCATCATCTGCGCAGGATTCTTTTTCCTGCGCTGAGCTGTTCCTCCCGTGCGTTGTGCAACTTCAGGTAATTTGCGGGAGGACGGCTCGGTGTCGGCTTGCTGCGCCATTCCTTACGGATCTGTGCGCTTTCTCCCAGTTGTTCCCTTCAGGGAACTCTAGTTCCTCCATTGCCCCACAGTCCGGATTAGGACGGAGTAGTCCGTGATTGTGCTCCTTCGCCCCATGGAGGTCGTGGCATAATATCTCAGTATTTCTTCTCCACGGTTTATCCCACGGCTTCCCCACGGTTTATCCCACGGCTTATCTCCACGGCTTCCCCACCGTGTTTCCCCCAGTATCTTCACAGATACTGATCATGACAGGAGCAAAAAGAACCTAAAATGCTCGCTCATTTTTGATTGTACATATAAGAGTAATACATCATTTAAATCTGTAGAGGATCTACTTTTATTTGTGTACACTCACAAAATCAACACAACATTATGCTTTTGCAAAACAAAGAAAATAAACAGGGTGCGCATTCAGCAGTCTCCGTCTCCACACGTATCATTTTGAAATGCGTCAGTAAAATGAACTAAAACTCAGCAAATACGTGACACACACACATGAGAGATATATCTATAGAAAGCTTGATATTTTTACTTTTAGATAAAGCCCCTCTCGCCGGAAACAAATATTCTCTGATGAAGTAATCCGTATGAAACCAACACGATATCTAGTCTCTCCCGTCTGCTTCATTATTTTTAATTAGATCACGCCCACAAGCCATCTTCGCTTTTCATAGTATAATCGCCACATGAGGGCGCGCGCGCCAAACGTAACGCCCACATCACCGTAAACAAAGCAACGAGACTTTTCTTCCAAGTTCATCTGGGCTACTTGTCCTTTGTGGAAGAAGATGCGCTGTGAGGAATAAGACTTACTTCAGAGGAAGAACACCATGTGACGCACGGTGCGATCCATCAGAGGAGATATTTACTTGAGTAAGTCTTTCTTTTATTAGCCTGCTTGCCTTAGTTGTTACTGTGTTACTGTGACAGAACTTGTACACATTTTACTAGTTAGACTTTTTTTCAAACTATAGTTCATGACTACAGCAAGTGAAACATTATGTAGGATGTTTTTTAACATTCTATAAAATAGAAAACAATGCGATATAAAGGTAATATTGTTTACAATTACGCTTAACAATAATAATATAGTTTCCCCAATATAACTGTTTTTGTATTGTATAATACATACAAAGCATGCTTATGTTTATGACTTGAAGATCACATTATTTAGTTATTTATCGTATAACAGTAGGATGTAATATGAGTGTTTACAATGAGTGTTTGTTTAGACCATGTTTATTAATACTCTGTTCTCGAATAGATGTTTAACGTGATAAACAATAATATTTGTTTCTCAGATATAAAATGTCCTTTTTACGTTAGTACAAATGCGCGAGTCTATGGCTACAAATTCATACACTATATATACATATATATTTTACAGATGCTCATGATATTAACATGCTCACAGATGTTTTTCTTATGTTGTTTGTTTTTTTTGTGATCTGATACCTGCACAACAGATGAATCCTCCTGTCTTTCAAACTCTGAGAGCGCTGTACTAACATCAGATGTTCAACTACACATATTCTAGTGTAAAAAAAGTTCCTTTACTACTGATGATGAGTTTTGCAAGCATTTAAATATCAGGTATGATTTACTTTTTTCACTTGTTGAAAAGAATTCAGAAAGCAGTTTTCAGAAACTACACAAAGTCTGTTCACATCTCTGTGGTTAGATCAGGGTGCTCAATAATGTGTATTTGACCTTCATTATATATATTTTGATTATACAGTGTTGTAAATAAAATACAAATAATCTAAAACTCCATTCTTTGAATCTCTCATTGTTTCTTACCTGACAGTCACAGCCTCATTGATGGGCCATCAGGGAGGGCTCTTTGTCTCTCAGGTGTGAATTGCTAAATATTCATGGGTCATTGCCACTCCTTCGCATATTCCCTTACAATCACAAAACATGTCTTAGAAAATTTACATCAATATATTGTTTTCTCTGAACGAGTGAACAAAATGATTTTCACGTCATTTTGTAGAAAAAACTCTAGCCTACCACATCCAGTTCTCAAAAGTCTTGTGAACAAATGTGTTTCATTGCCTTATTTCAGTGACTTAAAACATTTCGTTTTTCACTAACCACGCATAAACGTTGTTTTCTCAAAAACACAAATATGTACATTCATTTTGCTTACATATTATTGTAGCCCAGTTTGTGCTGATTACAGTGTAACCAGACTTTAGCCATTAATATGTTTTTAAGATACTGAAAAAAGCACAAATGTCAGGGCATGTCAAAACTTCTCCAGGGCCCCAAAACACCCTCAGACCCCAGAGGGTTAAAATTTGTCATTGTGCTCCGCCCCCCAACGGATGCTTCAGATACCTGGCACCCCTGGTGGGCCGTTATCTGGCTTACAGGGCGTTGGGAAGGTTACGTGTTGAGCTTCATTTGTCCTGACACGCTTGCCTGCCAGCATCTGTTCCTCAACGACGTAACTCGGTTCAGGATTGTGGCGTTTTCCAGAGGGGACCCCAAATACATCAGTATTGACGTAACGTTGTAGTGAATGAGTGGATGCACGCCGCCATCTTATATACCTGTGTGTACGGGGGAGTGGCTTGGCATGCAAATTACACTCGCCAATGTTTATTGGCCTGTTTTCTTAAGCTCAGAGGTGATTGGGCCCAAATACGTCAGTATTGACGTAACGTCTCCGTTCTTTCCTTCAGGGAACGAGGGTTACAGATGTAACATAGAAGTTTCCTGAGAAGGGAAAGAGACACTGCACCTCTAGTAGCCGCTATGGGGAACGCCTTCGGCCCAACCAAGGGATGTTTGAAGCATACATCTAAACTTGACAATAACATTGGCCGGCGAAAGCCTATGACGTCACTACCGGCGCGACCACGGTATAAAAGGGTGCTGGTAAAACACACAGGGTTTCCGCGGATCTTAAAAAAGTCTTAAAAAGTCTTAAATCGCTTTTCCATGAATTAAGGCCTTGAAAAGGTCTTAAATCAGAGCAGCAAGTCTTAAATACATATAATCATGGCATTAATTTTCGTGAGGGATTATTTCCTGATGTATTTTATTTTAAAGTGAAGCAAAGGCGTAATTTCTGGACAGTCGCATCACAGATGAGATTTCATTTATCAGGTGAAGAGAGTGAGTGGAGCTGACTGACAAGAAGAGAGAGGTGAGAAAGACAAAACCATGGCGGAAGAGTTTCAAAACAAAATGTAAAAGCGCCCGTTTTAAAAAAAAAATATTTTGGATTTTGAAAATCCTGTTGACTTCTGCGATTCCTTTTTATTTTTTATTTTTTTAAACTATATATTACATTAAGTAATATATGCCGTGCGTCCAAGCTTTCTTATTCGTAATGCTAATAACCGTTCTTATTTATTTGGTGACAGTGTTTACTGATTTTCGGTTTTATACCTATTTAAACTTTGTGTAAATTATTATTTTACATTAGGCATATAACATGGTGTATTTTTATTGTTTTGTTAATAAACGTTCGTTACGTTACGTTAATACAGCGAATTTAAAAGTGAAAGTAAAATGTGTAGAGCCCTGCACGGACCTCGTATATTGCCCGACCCTTGTCCGATAGCTTGTTCCGAAGCTTCCAGCAGAAGACTGATAGTCTGTTTGATCAATTTTGCCTTCTCAAATGATCACGACTTTCCTAAAAAAATATATAGATGTAAAACAGTTCAAGTATAAAACAATGTTAGTTTAAATGTTAAATCTAGATAAATCTGTGCTATATTTGGCGCATATCCAATCGTTTGTGCGGAGAAAGCTGAAGCGCCCTTTGCAGGACATGCGGCGCCAACGCGATCACTTGCATTTTTTTTCAGTCATTTTTGCTTATGAATGTAAGAGTAATACATCATTCGGAACTGTAAAGAGTACTTTTATTTGTGTGCACTCACTATATCACTAAAACGTTGCAAACGGTGCTTTTATACACTCTAAAAACAAAGGGTGCTATATAGCACTAAAAGTGGTTCTTTGGCTCGTAATCATAGGGGAACCACTTTTAGTGCTATATGGCACCTTTGTCAAATGGTTCTATGTAGAACCATCAGATGTACCATACACAGCAAAATCCCCAGTGTTATTTTAACACTCTGAGTGTGGACACATATAAACACTGAAGCAGTGTTGAAGTTAATGAGATAATTAGGTGATTAACAAAGTGATGATTGATCATTATTGAAGACACCTGATGTTAATAAACAGAATCACCAAAGGAGAAAACCAAAATTTTTAAGCAACCATTATAGTGGTCAATGTTTGCATTAGTTGGGCTCTTGACCCTTAAATCTTTAATACTAGATTTTGTTTGGCTGCTGTATTTGAGTTGAAATAGCCAGACATGCCAAAAGCTCAAGTCACCAGGTGTTTATGTTTTAACATATTCATCGTTTGACATAAATCAGCTAGAGTCTAATCTCTAAGTTAGGTTTTTTTTTTTTTTTGCTTCTTGTAATAGCCTTGACAATCCACAGAAGATTCAGCACTTCCTATACATTTTGGAAAGATTTTTTTTTTTACAACCTGTTTAAAAAAAAGTATTTCACCTAGGCACACATAGACATCAAGAACCAGCCCATGAATCTCAACAATGGTGACAAACGGCATATTCAGATAAACACATCAACTCTGAACTCTCATAATTTATTCATGCCGCAATGCATGATGGGAATCATGGATGAGTTCTGATTGGCTACAACACGCTTTTTGATGGTCACCGTTGTTGTGATTCTCACACTGATTCTTCATGTCTGTGTGTCTAAAGGAAGATAAACTTTTTTTTTCATCATCTGTCTGATTATGGCAAAACTGATTGATCTTTTGTTCAGTTTTTTTTTTAATCTGTAAGGAAATTCTATGTCAAATACTCAAGTCACTATATGATGATTAAGTCAAGCACAATCAATGCCATCTTATTGACTTTTGCTCTTTGCTTGTCTGGCTATTACAACTCAATAATTCCAGCGAAACAAGACCTAATATTGATGATTTAAGGGTCAAGAGCCCAACTAATGCAAACATTGACCACTATAATGGTTGCTTAAAAATTTTGGTTTTCTCCTTTGGTGATTCTGCTTATTAACATCAGGTGTCTTCAATAATGATCAATCATCACTTCGTTAATCACCTAATTATCTCGTTAACTTCAACGCTGCGTCAGTGTTTATATGTGTCCACACTCAGAGTGTTAAATTAACACTGGGGATTTTGCTGTGTATAGCATTTTATTACTTCAACAAAAATGGTGCTCAATAGAAACAATCATAGGGGCTTGTATTACTACAATAGTAGTAAATATATTTACTACAATGGCAAAATGTCTTGAATCACTTTTATGCTTTTCTAAGGTCAAAAGGTCTTATGTGGGAAATATTTCCTTATGGGGGCCTTAGGGGCAAAAAGATCTTCAGGAAATACACTGTATGTTAATGTTGTTTTTAATCCTTTCCCCAACTGAAGAGTTTAAGAGAGAGTTAGAGATCCTTATTTAGAGGCTTAACAGGTTCTTTGTATGGCAGTGGTGCTATATAGCACCTTAACGACCCCAAAGAACCACTGAAGAACCGCTGAAGAACCAGACAGGGGCTTGACCGGTTCTTTATACACTAACGGTGCTATATAGCACCACAATCACACCAAAGAACCGCTGAAGAACCGCTGAAGCACCATTTTTTTTCTGTGTGTATATATAAAAAAACGTGACTCAACAGGAGCGCTTCACAAAAATGAACCGAAACTCAGCGAGTACATCCCTCTCAGACATGATAAATATATCTGTTGAAAGCTTTAAATTATTACCTTAACGAAATAAAACAAATCGAAAACAAAAACTCTTTCATTATGTAATCTGTAAAGATGCATTTCTCTCTATAAAAGCGTGTCCAAAGAGGAGATGGCGAGTCAGGATCGGCAACTGCGACACAGACTCAGAAAACACTAGCTTATTAATAAATAGTTCAAAAATCGCCTTACTATTTACCCTCGACACATTCGTGGTAATAACATTTGCCGGTGCTTTGCTGCAAGGTTCAGCCTATTGCGTGCGCTTGAACGCAGAACTGCAAATGGTGCTTTTATATAAAGCACCATTATATAAAGCACTGCTAACAGAGACACTAAACGCCTTCCGAGCCGGTCTCGAAAGTGAAAGCGAAAGTGAAGTCTCGAGTTGTTTCCACCAGCGCTATATCATTACTATAATTGGTGGATGTATAAAATGTGAAAATAAGGAGAAGCCTAAAACAGACCTGGCCCTAGGCGCATAAAAAGTCAGGGCAGTCGCGCTGAAATGCAGGGATCTAAAAATGTGCACAACGCTTTTACAAGCTACTTAAAACCGAAGGAAAGTGAAGAAAAGAGGGAAAACTTAAACAAACTAAAAACAAACAACTGCTTCAGGCAGAATTGCTGCTAATTTGAAAGTGAAAGTAAAATATGCAGGGCGCTTTTACCGAAGGAAAGGGAGGAAAAGAGGGAAAACTGAAATGAATTAAAAACAAACAATTGCTAGACGCTGAATTGCTGCTAATTTTAAAGTAAAACTCTAATTATACTTGGAGAACATATTGCTGTATTGTTTTCTCTTCGATTTTGTTTTTCCTTAAATTTTCTTTAATTGGTCTTAAAAAGGTCTTTAAAAAGTCTTAAATTTACTCTCATAAAACCTGCAGAAACCCTGACACATCATCTGCTTCTTCGTCTGAAGCTTGTGTCCAAAGCATGGCAAGGCTTCTAGAGGACACACTGTCTCATTCCCTTCTCAGGAAACTATGGTTACATGCGTAACCTGAGATGTTCCCTTCCGAGGGAACATCGAACTGCATCCTCTAGCGGTTGCTATGGGGAATAGTATACCCACACTGCCATGCTGAGGGGAGTGCATGCCAAACACCAAGGTGAGCATTAAGCAACAACTCTACCAAACAACAACTCCCCTTCAGCCAAAGGCCTGAGCTGCATACTCCAAAACTTGCCTGTTAACGGCCGGGCTTCCTGGACCCATGGTAGAGCCTGAAGGCTCAGAATCAGAAACAAGAGATTCCTTTAAGGGGATACAGCCAAGCATGTAGGACAATAAACTAGACCTTGGCCTGTCACCCAGGGGCTACCACCAGTTCTGCATGAGCTTGCACAGAGGCTTAGTGTGTGCACTTACCATAACATGGCTTAGAGGAACACCGTTACTAAGGGGATATTGAGGCTGTCTCTTAGACAGGCCTAGAAACCCTATGTGACTGTGGCAGTCTGAGGGGGCAGTCCATTCAGCGAGAGTCTGCTTACTCAGATTGCATGTGGATTGGAAATGGCGTACTTCATAGAAAAATCCTTCGTATGAAGGGAACATCACCAACTCATCATAATGGTTAAAAGACTGGCTCTGGTGCAGTATTGCTTATACATAACTTGAAGGAGCGTAGCATCCAGCTCTCAAACCAAGAAGGGGACTCAAATGCTCCACTTGCAGCATGCTCATAGATAACCCTCTAGAGTAAGGGGAGTACCACAAGCTTAATTATAAAAGCAGCATATCAGGGAAGCAGAAAATGGGCCTGACAGCCTGTTGTTGATAATTGGCGGATCTCTGGGAAGCGGAGATCTCAACCCTCAGGATGAGAGGAAAACTGCGAAAACTCAGGAGGGGAGTAGCATGCTCACAAGTGACCCTCTCGAGTGAGGGGAGCACTGTCGAGCTCACCATGAGAGCAGCCCAAGGGGGATGGCAGAAATAAGGCCTGACCTTTGTTGTACCTAAAAGTTAAATAAAAACTGTACTGTACATGTAAATGTAAAAAAATAAAAAATAAATAAATAAAAATTACACAAATAAAGATTAAATTAAATCGTATTTGTGTTTTAACATTAATGTATATTTAATTTAGTGAGTACCACTAGAGAGAGCCTGGGATGAGCCTAACAACTCGGTTGTTAGTATGGTTGCAATAGCAGCCAGACCGTCAGTGAGCACATCACGAAGCGTACATTCCAAAGACCTCAACCTGAAAGGAAGAACCACAAGTCATGAAGTTGCAGTGCTATACTGGGGATCTGATGACCAAGGAGGCTCCTGCAGAAGCCTAGCGACTTGGCTGCATGATCCAGCAAGCATGAGGCCGAAATATAGGGGTGTCATCCAGTCTGGATCCAGTACTAATGAGTGAGACCATCACCACAATCAGCCGACAATGAGAGGTTCTGACTTCAGCAGGGGATGAGCTCACGGAGGTCCAAACCCTGTAACAAAGCAATAAAGCAATAAAGGATGAAATGGATCGTACTCACCCACCATGGTCAGTGTTGGGAAGGTTACTTTGGCAATGTAATAGGTTACAGATACAGACAAGTTACTCTATTTAAAATGTAATAAGTAGTGTAACTTTTCAATTACTTTATTAATGTAACTTATTACATTTGATTACTTTTTGATTACTTTTCTAAATTTCTAATATTTTCAACTGTTCAAATCATTTTGAAACATTTAAAGCAGGCAGGGTTAACCTTACAGTAACACTCAACACTGATTACTGTCAGACTTTAAAAATCTATTATCACTTGAATTAAGATTATAATAAGTAAGGGATAATATACAGGGGTTGGACAATGAAACTGAAACACCTGGTTTTAGATCACAATTAGTATGATATTGGGCCTCCTTTTGCAGCTAATACAACATCATTTCATCGTGGGAGTGACAAATACAAGTCCTGCAAAGCAGCCAGAGGGATTTTGAGCCATTTTCCTCTTGCAGAACAGTGGCCAGGTCACTATGTGATGCTGATGTGGGAAAACGTTTCCTGACTCGCTCCTCCAAAACACCCCAAAGTGGCTCAATAATATTCAGATCTGGTGACTATGCAGGCCATGGGAGATGTTCAACTTAATTTTCATGTTCATTAAACCAGTCTGTCACCAGTCTTGCTGTGTGTATTGGTGCATTATTATCCTGATACAGAGCACTACCTTCAAGGTACAATGTTTGAACCATTGGGTGCACATAATGAAACTTTACACTCTGCTCTAACTGGTGTAATGTACAATAAGTGAAGTTCTTTCCAGTTGTTATTGGGGAATAACATACCTTGGAATGTCATGACTGACCAATCAGAATCAAGCATTCCACAGAGCTGTGTAATTATTGTATAAAAGCACAGCCACCACAAATTCAGACTTAACACCTCTTATTTACTTTGAGATCATTCTGAAATTAAATACAGATTTAAAATCATAACAAGAAATAGTTTAATATCTATGATATTGGTATTGAAATCAGATGTTTGCATAGTTATGACAGGAAACACTGGCATCTAACAATGCCTTGGAAAAAACAATCAATCTTAAAAAAATAAAGTATATGCATAACCCCAAATAGGAATGTTCAGATGTAACCCCCTTTGTAAACATTAATATTTTCAAAAGTAACTATAATTTAATTACACATTTTTCTCAGTAACTGTAACTAATTACAATTACATTTATTTTGTAATTAAATTACGTAATTCTGTTACATGTAAATAGTTACTCCCCAGCACTGACCATGGTTCCCGCACAACTCAAGTTCAAGGATATACTCAGAAGGTGAAGTCCGAAGAAGACTTGGGTCTGGACCATCAGTAAGGTAGTTCTATGAAGCATAGAACCTGACCAAAAACATCATAGGTCCAGCTTGAGAGACTGCAATGCAAGCGCAGGAGGCTCCTACCTAACCTCTGTCAGGTGGAGGTGATGGTGGTTCCAGGGGAATTAGGAAGGGGAAGATGAGGGCAGATATTAATACCCTCAGAGGGAGGTGAGTAGATGTTTTCAGGTTTTACTCTGGTCTGGACGAGAGCGTTGAGAATGCCTCATGTGAAAAACTTCCCTCAGATCTTGCCTACCTTCCTTTAACTCAAGTCCCCTCCTAGCCCCAGCCGGAGACGGGGGAGGGGCACAAGTCAAGACACTAGTCTTCTGTGCCCGTCTCTGATCCTCAGACCAGGACAGGCCATTACCTCTTCTCTGTTCGGGCTCAGACCTGGACCTTCGTGGCAAACGAGAGCGGAGCTTCTTCACAGAAAGAAGTTCACAGTGGACACAGATTGTCCCTTGAGGACATTGTGTGCATGTGCTTCACCCAAACAAATGACGCAAAGATTGTGTGTGTCATCAGGTGTCAAATAATGAGGACACAGATCTACATACTTCTTAAACGCCTGACTTGCGCTCGTCATGGTAAAAGAAAAAGATTCATCTTAACGGAATACAAGCTTCAAAGAAAACAGTCCCTTGCAGACGAAGAAGATGGCGTGTTCTCCCGACGCCATTTTATACTGTGGGCACGTTGGCAGTGACGTCGTAGGCTGTCGCCGGCAAATGTTATTTTCATGTTTTGATGTATGCTTCAGACACTGGTCACGCCGAAGGCATTCCCCATAGTGACTGCTAGAGGACACAGTTCAATGTTCCCTCGGTAGGGAACTGATATGTTGTGTGTGCATGCAAATTTGTGTGCACTTTGCATACTTAATGGGTTTTGAATGATGTAAGTTGCAGTGCATTATAAATGAAATCTTGTATTTTAGAAAATTAATTGGTTTTAGCTCATCAGCAAAAAAAAAAAAAAAAACTATAAACTACATGCAGAAGTGTGTGTTATGATGCGCTGTTCATCAAAACATTGATTGTCAGGGACAGTTAAAATATCCAAAAGATCATCAGTGACAGTTAAACACGTTCCAGATTTAATATGTCTATCTCAAATTGAAACTTCTATCTGGCACAAAAGCCTGTTTTGTTTGGATGAATGATCTGAGCTTTATAAATATTTATTTATTTTTCATATTACCTATACAATTAAGCTGTCAAAGAGGTGGCAAATGGATGTTCATGTTTAGACTACAATAATGAGGATGCTTATTCCTATTTTTAGTTGTATTTTCCCATTTGCCCATTCCTTTCCTAAGAATCTTAGGAACCACCAGGCCACCGTTCTTTTCTGTCTATCTCCCTTGTGTCATGCTTTCTATGTTCCTTGCAGTCTATTTATAGTGTTTGAATACTTTGTGGGTTTTTTGTGTCAAGTAAAATATCCTCCCGTTCTCAACTTTATCATCATTCAGAATCGACTCCTGTCTTCCGGGCCACCTGTCAGCCTTAGAACCTGCAGCGCGTTATTTGACAAGGTAAAACTATACCCTTTATATTGTATCGAGCTAAAGTAGCATCATCATTTTGCAAAGCCAATTCCTCTACTGTGCAGTAATGATTCTTGAGCTTAGAACTTCATAGAACATGTTCTATACCCAACAACCCAAATGTGTTAATTAATATGTTCTGCACTCCTGAGTCTCACAAGAGTTTATTTCTAGGGACAAGGGTTACTATGTAGACTTGACTGCTACTTGCTATTGCTAGTCAGGGACATTCTTGATTTAGGGAACATCCTATTGGACCAAAAATTATTCAGACATCAGAAGAAGCAGAATCATTTGGCATTTGATTTTTTTTTTTTACTAGTGGGTGCAGGACACTATAGTTAATTTATGGGAGAATAGGATAGCAAAATAAAGTAAACTGTGACATATTATGCCCAAAAATACAGTGGACTATCAGCAAAACTGATACAAAATTGGGACCAGAAATTATTCAGACACTTTGACCTGACCATGTTTTGCTTAGGTGTTTTTTTTCTTTAATTGCTAATGCAACCTTTTCACACCATATACAGAAAGAAAAAACATTAAGCATTGCTTGGTAATTGGTTGAACTAAATTGGTATTATCTAATTGTGTACTTAAATTTAAAAGCTGACTGCTGACAGCTATTTAACCCTTATTCATTTGTGAGACAGTCTAACAGAAGGATGACATTATCAAGATGAATCTGTTCTGACACAGAGTTATTGTCACATTTTAGTACCACTTTCTAAACTATAGTGAAAAAACTGTGATAATGTGAGACATGTTGAAGGTATCTGAATAAATTTTGGTTTGACTGTGTGTGTGTGTGTATATATATATATATATATATATATATATATATATATATATATATATATATATATATATATATATATATACACTAACCAAAATTATAAACGCAACACTTTTGTTTTTGCAACCCATTTTTCATCAGCTAAACTCAAAGATCTAAGACTTTTTCTATGTACAGAAAAGGCCTATTTCTCTCAAATATTGTTCACAAATCTGTCTAAATCTGTGTTAGTGAGCACTTCTCCTTTGCCAAGATAATCCATCCACCTCACAGGTGTAGCATATCAAGATGCTGATTAGACAGCATGATTATTGCACAGGTGTGCCTTAGGCTGGCCACAATAAAAGGCCACTGTAAAATGTACAGTTTTACTGTATTGGGGAGGTCCAGGGGGGTTTGAAAACCAGTCAATATCTGGTGTGACCGCCATTTGCCTCACGCAGTGCAACACATCTCCTTCGCATAGAGTTGATCAGGTTGTTGATTGTGGCCTGTGAAATGTTGGTCCACTCCTCTTTAATGGCTGTGCGAAGTTGCTGGATATTTGCAGGAACTGGAACACGCTGTTGTATACGCCGATCCAGAGCATCCCAAACAAGCTCAGTGGGTGACATGTCCGGTGAGTATGCTGGCCATGCAAGAACTGGGATGTTTTCAGCTTCCAGGAATTGTGTACAGATCCTTGCAACATGGGGCTGTGCATTATCATGCTGCAACATGAGGTGATGGTTGTGGATGAATGGCACAACAATGGGCCTCAGGATCTCGTCACGGTATCTCTGTGCATTCAAAATGCCATCAGTAAAATGCACCTGTGTTTGTTGTCCATAACATACGCCTGCCCATACCATAACCCCACTGCCACCATGGGGCACTCGATCCACAACGTCGACATCAGCAAACCGTTCACCCACAGGACGCCATACACGCTGTCTGCCATCTGCCCTGTACAGTGAAAACCGGGATTCATCTGTGAAGAGAACACCTTTCCGAAGTGCCAGATGCCACTGAATGTGAGCATTTGCCCACTCAAGTCGGTTACGACGACAAACTGCAGTCAGGTCGAGACCCTGATGAGGATGACGAGCATGTAGATGAGCTTCCCTGAGATGCTTTCTGACAGTTTGTGCAGAAATTCTTTGGTTATGCAAACCGATTGTTGCAGCAGCTATCTGGGTGGCTGGTCTCAGACGATCTGGGAGGTGAAGATGCTGGATGTGGAGGTCCTGGGCTGGTGTGGTTACACGTGGTCTGCAGTTGTGAAGCTGGTTGGATGTGCTGCCAAATTCTCTGAAACGCCTTCGGAGACGGCTTATGGTGGAGAAATGAACATTCAATTCACAGGCAACAGGTCTGGTGGACATTCCTGCAGTCAGTATGCAAATTGCACGCTCCCTCAAACCTTGCGACATCTGTGGCATTGTGCTGTGTGAAAAAACTGCACATTTTAGAGTGGCCTTTTATTGTGGCCAGCCTAAGGCACACCTGTGCAATAATCATGCTGTCTAATCAGCATCTTGTACATTGAAAAAGTCTTAGATTTTTGAATTCAGCTCATGAAAAATGTGGGCAAGAACAGAAGTGTTGCGTTTATAATTTCGGTCAGTGTATGTGTATATATATATATATATATATATATATATATATATATATATATATATATATATATATAATTGTCATGTCCCTGAAGATAGGTTCATTTTTATTCATATCCATATGTAGTTCATTAAAATTAAAAAAAAATAAAAAATACATTTTTATTCCTACAGGTGTTGGACACTTCTGTAATTTCTTCCTTATGTTTCAGGTTTTAAGTAATTTGTGAGCTAAATTCCAGTTTCCCACTGGCAGAGATAAATATGAAAATGCATGTGATGGTTAATTATGTCAGTGTAACCTTTATACAAATAAGACTGCTGATTTTAACCTGGTTTTAGTTCAGGTTCAACTTGTAAAGCATATGGGTTTGTTTAAAGCTTACTTTTTAGAAAGTAAAAATTTAAAAACCTTTTATAATTCAATCACAACATTGCAGGTGGTTTTAAAGGACATTGATTCCAAACCTCATTTGGGGTTTTGATATGTGTGTTTGTACTGAATGGGTTAGATTATACTAAATTATACTAAATCCTGAACTTTTGGGAATCTCCCAATTGTCCCTTTGACGGAAACGGCAAAATAAAAGTACTAAATAAAGGCTTAATTAAGTCTGTATGGTTTTTCTAAGGTGTAAGTTTAGGGTTAGGGTAAGGCAGGTGTAACAATAGAAGTCAATGGGAAGTCCCATTGATAATACAAGAACAAACTGGTGGTTTCCTGATTCGGTTCACTCAACATTACAACAGATCTGACACTACTGGGAAACCCTTTCCTCGAAAATACTACTGAGGCCTCATTAAATCACGGCAGTGAATACTGGCCAGTGGCATTCAAGTGTCAAGTGTAAAATCTTTTACGGACTCATTTCTAAGAAATTTCTAAGATTATAAATTATCCAGTTGTAATCTTACAAATAAAATGATATTTTACAATTTTTAAATAAAACAATTGCAATGTCAGATGGCAATAATGCACTGCAGAATACTACTGTTTGAAACAGTGGTAACACTTTATTTTTATGGTCCCTTTTCAACATTCTGTTGACAATAAGTAACATTTCAACTGACTTTCATTGGAGTATTAGTAGACTGTCTGCTTAATATATTTTAACTCTTTATTGTAATGGTCTCCCAACAGTCATTCCACTGACTATAAGTAACTGTGCAAGTACATTTCACCTCATTCTAACCCTGACCTTACCAGTCTATTAATACTCTATTAATCATCAAAAGAAAAATGAAACCGAAGCGGTTACTGCGGAGTAATCCCTACTGCTTCACTTCATCTCTTATGTTAAACAAGAAGTGGTCTTGTTTGAAATTGCTAGATGTGAAGGCTATAAATGAGCAGTACAGAAATACATTTGTGATACGTATTAATTGTGGATCAAGCACTTAAGCCTGTTTGCACTCTGTGCATATGTGTGTGTGTGTATTTGGGAGCACAGCAAGGGGCCAAGACAACTTCGGAACCTCCTGTTGCTCCTCCTGTGTCTGAAGAAGAAGATGAGGAAGAGGAGGATGATGAAGAAGATGATGATGACGATGATGATGATGATGAGGTTCCACCCATCATCGCTCCACGACCTGAGCACACCAAATCTGTAAGTATAGCATGTTCATTTTGTAGATATTAGATACATAATACATTATGAACAAAAGAAATGTTTAAAAAAAAAACTCATGCATCATACTACTAGGGTATTTCTCAGAAGACAAATCTGAAAAGTGAGAGACTTAGGGTGTTTTCACACTTGAGTCCTCTTTAAAAGAACCAAACCCAGACCCCTGTAAGTGGACCAAGAGGTGGACCAAGTGATAAAGGACCCAGTGTTCTTTGTGTTCAGACTGTTGCTTTTTGGATCTTGTCCAGTTCAGTGTTTGATGGCTGATATAATGACAACCAAATTTGAAATATTTTTTTTTATCTTCTGCACAAAAAAATATGAGTTTTGTATACCTTAATATAATATTATAACATAATGTAATATTTATTTTGAATTGTTTTCCTTGTTTATTTAATCACATTTATTTTATAGCACACAGGGTATTTTACATTGGAAAAACAACTGAAGGGCCTTTCTGCCCTCAGGTGGAGCTTTCGGATGTTGAGTTTCACAGATCACAGATCACATTTAAAACGGCGTTTTAAAATGAAAACGATCCTTGTCTACACTAGTGTTTTCTTTGCATTTCAGAAACGATCTCCGTCTACACTACACAACCAAAAACGCATGTCACATGACCATTCATGCAGGTACAACCATAGATACATTATATTGCCAAAAGTATTCGAGTATCCTTGACTTGCATATGAAATTAAGTGACATCCCATTCCTAATCCATAGGTTTCAATATGACGTCGGTCCACCCTTTGCAGCTATAACAGCTTCAACTCTTCTGGGAAGGCTGTCCACAAGGTTTAGGAGTGTGTTTATGGGAATTTTTGACCATTCTTCCAGAAGCGCATTTGTGAGGTCACACACTGATGTTGGACGAGAAGGCCTGGCTCTCAGTCTCCGCTCTAATTCATCCCAAAGGTGTTCTATCGTGTTGAGGTCAGGACTCTGTGCAGGCCAGTCAAGTTCATCCACACCAGACTCTGTCATCCATGTCTTTATGGACCTTGCTTTGTGCACTGGTGCACAGTCATGTTGGAAGAGGAAGGGGCCAGCTCCAAACTGTTCCTACAAAGTTGGGAGCATGGAATTGTCCAAAATGTCTTGGTATGCTGAAGCATTCAGAGTTCCTTTCACTGGAACTAAGGGGCCAAGCCCAGCTCCTGAAAAACAACCCCACACCATAATCCCCTCCACCAAACTTTACACTTGGCACAATGCAGTCAGACAAGTACCGTTCTCCTGGCAACTGCCAAACCCAGACTTGCCATCAGATTGCCAGATGGAGCAGCGCGATTCGTCACTCCAGAGAACACGTCTCCACTGCTCTAGAGTCCAGTGGCGGCGCACTTTACACCAGTGCATCCGATGCTTTGCATTGCACTTGGTGATGTATGGCTTGGATGCAGCTGCTCGGCCATGGAAACCCATTCCATGAAGCTCTCTGTGCACTGTTCTTGAGCTAATCTGAAGGCCACATGAAGTTTGGAGGTCTGTAGCGATTGACTCTGCAGAAAGTTGGCAACCTCTTCGCACTATGCGCCTCAGCATCCACTGACCCCGCTCCGTCAGTTTACGTGGCCTACCACTTCGTGGCTGAGTTGCTGTCGTTCCCAAACGCTTCCACGTTCTTATAATACACCTTGACTGTTGACTGTGGAATATTTAGGAGTGAGGAAATTTCACGACTGGACTTGTTGCACAGGTGGCATCCTATCACTGTTCCAGGCTGGAATTCACTGAGCTCCTGAGAGCAACCCATTCTTTCACAAATGTTTGTAAAAACAGTCTGCATTCCTAGGTGCTTGATTTTATACACCTGTGGCCATGGAAGTGACTGGAACACCTGATTCCAATTATTTGGATGGGTGAGCGAATACTTTTGGCAATATAGTGTATGTATAGGTAGATGCTCTATGGCGGACGCGTCTACGTGATTGGAGCGGTTGAATGATGCATCTACCTGCACAAATCTATGGGTACAACAATGAGCATGATGTTATTGTTTACACGGTCATCAAGGATACGCAGATCGAAAGTGGGCAGCCATGTCATCGTTTTCAAAAGTCTCTGTTTTGATCCGTTTACACTGAAACGCAGCCCCGGAGTTTTCAAACTAAAACGGGGTCTGCAGCGTTTTCAAAAGTCTCAGTTTTCAAGGGTTGAAAACGCCGGAGTAGTGTAAACGACAGGTGTAACCGTAGCAAAATGTATGTGTTTTAAAATATAAACACACTAATGCAGGGGTGTCAAACTCAGCCCTGCAGAATTTTGTTCCAACCTTGCTCCAACACACATACTATGCAGTTTTCAATTAAGCCTGAAGGACTTGATTAGTTGGATCAGGTGTGTTTAATTAGTGTTGCATCTAAACTTTGCAGAGCTGCGGCCCTCCAGGACTGGAGTTTGACACCCCTGCACTAGTATAAACACAGCCTTTAAAATGTGCAGTGTTAATATTTATCTAATGAAATCATAGCCTTTTGAAGTTAAATTATCACATTAGGCTATATGGCAATTCTTGTCTTTCCACCCCCATTGTACCATTTAGGACTTTTTAAATTTGATACAATTAAATTAAAGACTTTTTATGGACCCGCAGAAAAGGGATTGATGACACTGAGACTGAGAAAAAAGAAAAAAAGATTAAGACATTCAGAAAAAAAAGTAAATGGACAAATAAAATAAAAAGAACATAAAATAACCTGGTTAAATCCATATTATTAATCGAATGAATAATATTCTACTGATTCTCATATTGGGCTGCTATACTAGAACTACAGTAATGCACAGATCAGTATATTGATACACATGCGATTTCTTTCCCAGATGTTTACATTCAGCTGAGACAAACCAACTGTGTTTGTGTGAACCATGGGTGTTTAAACACAAAAGATGCTAAAGACTAAAGATAGTGTAGTTTAGCCCCTGCTGGGATATGTGTGCTCATAAAACCCTACATCAAAAAATTTTAACTGGCAAGGCACACAGCCACGTCTCTCTTACACAGTTTGAAAGCGATTGAAATTAAAATAAATGTGTGTACATTGTGAGCGAAAAATTTGTAGAGGTCTGCCAGAAGCAGTAGTCATTATGAACAGGTGATGTGTATGGAGACATCTGATGGCCAAACTACATCGAAATTCGCAAAAGTGAGCCTGGGCCAATTTGTGTTCACAATGCACGTTTTTAGTGAACCGTATCATTAGCCAAAAGCAAACCGTACTCAGACAGCCTCCCGAGATGGTCTCGGTTCGGTTTGCTTCTGGGGGTCTGAAGTGTGAAAACATCCTTAAAGGTACTGTATGTAAGTTTTTGACTCTACTAAAGCAGAAAAATACCATAATATGTTTGCAGATATCTAAGAAACATGCTAAGTTAACACTTCTTTATCTGAAAAACAGATCGGAATGTCTGTTTCTGTTTTGGTCTGTGTAACCCGCCCACTGCCAGTTTACTCAGTTGTATTTCGGCACCCCCAGTTGCCAGTTGGCGGAAAACAGCGGATTTCATTTCAGTCATGGAAGCTGCCAAACAAAAGGGGTCAGAGTCAGAGATCAAACATTCTACCCATCCTAAAAAGCCTCGGCATCCATCCAAAAAAGTGCATGATCAACTGTATAATAAACGGTGTATAAATATTGGAGATGCATTTGAGAGATGGAGACAGCTTAAAACAGACAAAGGTTTCAAAATGAATGCTAAGTTGGCTAATTTTCCCTTTGACATGTAAGTAATTAACTAAAGTTAGTTAGCTGATGTATCCTGGCTACTAGTAGGAACATTTTAAGTAAATTCAACATTCAGACAGTACTTGTGTTTACACTGTTTCGTGGTACCTGGTTGTTAAGACAGCGTGTATTCGAGACAGTGACAACTGTGGTAACAACTGTGACAGAAAAATATGAAAACTACGAAATACAAATATGAAATTTTATTTAGTTTACCAATGCAAATGCAACTGAATTAGTTGATGTGGTGAAATTATGTTACGTACATTGCTAGGTAGATACTTCTGTTATATTCTTTTTTTAGCTACGAGGGTCCACGCACCTCAACCCCATGTAAAAATCTCAAGCATTATTTAATGGCTCGAGGGCACAGCAATGTGTTGTCGTCAGGGCAAGGAAAAAAGTAAAAATAGTAACTCCAGAGTGTGGATTTGCAGAGTAATGGGCTTAGGTTTTCGGCATAACGGGCTTAACTGTCTGTGTGTTTTATGCGTAAGTCATTGAGGCAGTTTTGTTTGAGAAAATTAACCATTAGATTTCAAAGAAATAAATTATAGTATTTTACACCTCACAATGAATAACAGTCTACTTGATAATGGTTATAACTGGGCCACCTCCATGTATACGGCCGACAAATACGACCTCTGGAGGACGCAGCAGCAGCCTCCGTAATGAGATGCAGATTCAGAGTTATAAAAATCCACATGAGGTGATTTCTAATTTGCAAACAATACAAATATTGCAAACGTATACATGAGCTGCTTTCCATCGTCAGGTGCGCTCGTTCCTGTTGGTCTCATCAATCTGGCAACCTGTGTGTGCATCAAGTCTGAGGAGGAGGGGCCGGGTGAAAAAAACCCTCCAATATTTTGAATTTGGACTGCAATACCTAGTTCAACCACTAGGTCAATCCTACATACAGCATCTTTAAAGTCTTTATTTGATTTTGTTGTCTAGGAGAAACAATTAAGAAATGTACCAGTTCTCATTTTTCCCTTTCTTTTTTTCTTTACTATTGATCACTGTAGATCTTCACTCGCTCTGTTATTGAACCGGCTGCACCTCCTGCTTCTGTCAAAGAGGTCACGACCCCTCCAGAGTCTCAAGTACAGCCAGAGAACACGACCAGTACGCTGTACCGTCACACTGACCGACAGAGGAAGAAATCCAAGATGACAGATGAGGAAATACTGGAAAAACTCAGTATGTAGGCAAGAGTGTTGCCTTTAGCTGTATGTATGATGGTATAATATTATTTAAATGTTATGAAATACTATAGCAATATTTGGATCAAGGGCTCCAGTAACATTTAAAATGTTATACATTCGCTCATTTAAAAATAAATAAATAAATAAATAAAATAGCATTAGTAATTAAAATATTTCAATAAATTGATCATTTATTGTCAGTTCATTGCTGTGGTATTAATGAATGACAGAACTGTGTTGCACAAAGTCACAATACATATAAATTGTCCAATTGCATTTTAAGGTTCCCATTTTTAAAGGTTATTCTCAAACAGCAGATGAAAAATTTTTAAATTGCACCCTAGTGAAAAATCCTAAAGGAATGTGTGCAAGGATGCATTAGTATCCTTTGGGTTGGTTCCAAAATCTGATGAAATTCCAATAATCTAATCCACATTCCAAGGATTAGGATTTTTGACTAGGAATGCAGGTCTGGTCTCTTGTGTATGTGTGTATATATATATATATATATATATATATACATAATATATATTATATTTTTTTTTTTTTTTTTTTTTTTTTTTTCTCCATTTGACACATGCGATCCAGATTATCAACAGCACTAAGCACTAAAACAGTCATTATAGTTCTTATAACAGACAGAGATCACTGTTCTTAGTCTGCCAACAATGCTCATCAATCATCCCTCATTAGCAGTTACCTTTCAAAAGCTCTGTGCCTATGTGTTTGCTGTATGTATTGTTCATATATATATGAGCAAAATGTAGGGCCTGCGGCCTCGTGCCTTCAGCCGAATCACAGCAGTGCCGATATACAGCCATATCTCATGTCTACTCGTGTGATATTGTGTTTATACAACAGTTCGATGGCACAAGTGTGTAAATACATAAGAAACAACAACAGTGTGTCTTTAAAAACCCTCTTTTGTGCAGTACTACTTCCTTCCGCCACAGATTCAAATATGTTTGACAGTTTAACAGCTGAGCCCAAGCCTCCGTTACTAATTCCAAAACGATGCTTTAGAACTAGTAACCAAAGAATGTTGAGTTGCTTAATTGAAAGATTATTGTATTACTGTATTAAAAGCTGACTGTATTATATGCAATAGAGTCTTATAAGAGAGAGAGGTGTACTGAGCGATCGTGATTACCCGCATCTGATACAGCATTCATTCTTCATATTCATGATGAAACATTAGTTTGAATGTCTGCTGAGGAAAGCGTCATCTTTGTCATAACATTAATATCCTTTCACCTGTTAAGGGTGATTTCTGATGACAGTGCTCCTCAGTGCATTTGTTAGCTGCCTTCAGCTGATGTTGAATCTAAAAATAACTTCCACTTATGACAACATTTATTTTTTCAACGTAAAAGTCTTCACTGCTGACTCATAAAACTCTTGTCTCTTGTCGCTATCTAATGGCAGAACAATGTAACTAAAATCACCATCATGAACACGCGCACCGTTTCTCAATACTAAACAGTATTACATACTACTATTATTTCTATAAAATACAGTATAAAATACCACTATTATTTATATAAAATATTATTTATTGAATAATAATATTTAACAAACAACAACAAAAGCCATCATAAAAGTTTCTAAGCAATTCAGTCAAAAGTGTGTTACACAGGCAGCGCTCTGATATACAGCATTGAATTTACATAAACTTGATGAGATTTTATCAAAACGATTTGCTCTGGAACAAATAATAGAGTATTGAAACCAAAAACTGCCCATTAGATTTGCCCAAAACAAATTATATCTCATGTTTAACCACTATAGAGACATTAGAGCCAGCGGCAAATTCCAGAAGATCTGGCCGAGTTGAGGCGTCTCTTGGCGGGTTCACAAGCACTGAACACCTGCAGAGGCCCTGGAGCTCACATGTCTGAAAACGTCAACGCAAATTTTCAAATAGATTCTATCTTTATTAACAAACTGCATATTTGAACTATAAACAAGTACATTCTCACCTGAAAACCTCTTAAAACTACATTCTGTGACACAAAAACAGTAATATTTTTAAAATTATAATGGATTTGTGCGTCCGCCATGACACTCGCTGTGAGAAATATGGAGTGGTACAATTATAAAAGGTGAAACGGCTGTTGGAGTTCTGTTAGACTCTAATATTTCACTCTTATTAGCCAATTTAGATTCGAGAACCAGAAAGAACTGTTGTGTATATATATATGTATATATGTATGTATATATATATATATATATATATATATATATATATATATATATATATATATATATATATATATTTATATATAGTCTTACAGGGCTCTCCTCTTTCTTTCAGGAAGCATTGTTAGCGTTGGCGATCCTAAGAAGAAATACACACGTTTTGAGAAAATAGGACAAGGGTACGTTTATCTACAATCATCATCTATGCATCACCAAAACTCACACACTACACCTGTTACGGGATGAACGAGACGAGAGGCGAGCGGATCCACTTGCGAACTTTTATTTAATGGAGGAGGCAAAGACATGGTCAGACAGGCAGGGTCAAAATCACAGCAAACAGGTATGTTGGGGCGATGCACAATAGAAGTCCGTGAGTCAGGCGTGGGTCGATCCGTGGCGAACATAATCCATAAAGGGGCTGAGCGAAGGGAATAATCCGTAAACACGAGCGAGGGTTCAAAAGGCAGGCGGCTAGACAGACGAGAACGAGAAGACCAGGCGATAGAACTAAACACTAGGAACTTGGAACCGGGAACTAGGAAACACAACAATAACAACAACAACAATACTCCGTGAGTGCACTGAGGGGGAGCGGGGTTTTTAAGGACGCCTGATTGGTCACGGGGACTGACGCAATAAGAGCGGTGGAGGATGGGAGATGCAGTCCGAGATTGATAGTGACAGTCAGAGTGTGTAAGTGATGCGAGAGTGACATCTGGTGGTTGGTGGACAACGAGACACAGACCAGATTCGTGACATAGCCCCCCCCCAAGGAGCGGCTTCCAGACGCTCGAGGGAAACAGCAGTCCAGGGGAGCGGTGGGGTGGGAGCGAGACAGGGCGAGGGCTGAAGGACCAGGTCCATGAGGGAAGCCCAGAGATTGAGGCAGGACCGACAGAGCAGGTACCCTCCAGGGTGGGGCCGGAGGCGGAGCAAGAGCCCTCCAGAGCGGAGGTGGAGCAGGAGCCTTCCAGGGCGGAGCCGGAGGCAGAGCAGGAGCCCTCCAGGGCGGAGCAGGAGCCCTCCAGGGCGGAGCCGGAGGCAGAGCAGGAGGCGCAGGAGCCCTCCAGGGTGGAGCCGGAGGCAGAGCAGGAGGCGCAGGAGCCCTCCAGGGCGGAGCAGGCAACGCCAGAGGCCTCCAGGGCGGAGCCGGAGGCAGAGCAGGAGGCGCAGGAGCCCTCCAGGGCGGAGCCGGAGGCAGAGCAGGAGGCGCAGGAGCCCTCCAGGGCGGAGCCGGAGGCAGAGCAGGAGGCGCAGGAGCCCTCCAGGGCGGAGCCGGAGGCAGAGCAGGAGACCCCGGGACCTTCCAGGACGGAACCGGAGGCAGAGCAGGAGGCGCCGAGGCCCTCCAGGGCGGAACAGGAGGCGCCAGGGCCCACCAGGGCTGAGCAGGAACCCGCATAATAGACTGGGACCTGGGGAGAACAGTGACAGAGGAGGCAGACAGAATGAGGTTAGAAGCAGAGAGTTTGTAGGGGGGCGCCACCTCCAAGGGAGGATCCACAGCCACGGCTGACACCTCAGGAGGCATTGGCGCGGCTTCTCCAACTGACGGGACCTCTGGAGCAGACTTGGGACCAGACGGGACCTCTGGAGCAGACTTGGGACCAGACGGGACCTCTGGAGCAGACTTGGGACCAGACGGGACCTCTGGAGCAGACTTGGGACCAGGCGGGGCGTGACTTGAGTCTGGGCCGTCAGGCGGGGCGTGACTTGAGTCTGGGCCGTCAGGCGGGGCGTGACTTGAGTCTGGGCCGTCAGGCGGGGCGTGACTTGAGTCTGGGCCGTCAGGCGGGGCGTGACTTGAGTCTGGGCCGTCAGGCGGGGCGTGACTTGAGTCTGGGCCGTCAGGCGGGGCGTGACTTGAGTCTGGGCCGTCAGGCGGGGCGTGACTTGACTCTGGGCCGTCAGGCGGGGCGTGACTTGACTCTGAAACCGCTTCGGGAAGACCGGCCATGATGGGTGCCGACTCAGGAGCAGAAAACATGACGTGACCAGGCTGTGGCTTGACTGAGATGGCCTGAGCAGGCTGTGGCTTGACTGAGATGGCCTGAGCAGGCTGTGGCTTGACTGAGATGGCCTGAGCAGGCTGTGGCTTGGCTGACGGGGCTTTAGCAGGCTCTGACGTGGCGGCCATCTTGTGCGGTGGCTCTGGCGTGGCAGCCATCTTGTGCGGTGGCTCTGGCGTGGCAGCCATCTTGTGCGGTGGCTCTGGCGTGGCAACCATCTTGTGCGGTGGCTCTGGCGTGGCAACCATCTTGTGCGGTGGCTCTATAACTTGACTTGAGACAGGAAACACAGTTTTAACCCGACTTGACACAGGAACAACAGTTCTAACTTGACTTGCCTTAGGAAGAGCAGCTCTGACTTGACTTAACACAGGAAACACAGCTCCAGCTTGGTTTGACACAGGAACAGCAGCTGTAGCTTGACTTGACTTGGAAACTTGACTTGAATCAGGAAACGCAGCTGCAACTTCATATGGCTCAGGTATAGCAGCTGTGACGTGACAGAGCTCCGTTCTCGCCGCCATTTTGCGAATGAGCTCCAAGTTCGCCACCATTTCGAGAAGCCGATCCAACGCGGCCACCCCTGCTTGAGCGTGCTCCAGCAGGGCCGCCGTGTCGTGAGCAGGCCAGGCGGCCGGCGTGTTCGTGGCGTCGCGCTCCGGCGCGACCGCCATTTTGCGAGCCGGCTCCACAGTAGCCGCCATTATATGACCGCGCTCCGACGCGCCCGCCACTCCGCGAGCGGGTTGCGCGACCGGCATCACTGGGGTATCGCGTTCCTCATTAGCGACACCCACCGTGAAAGACGAGCCCACAGTCAAATAAGAACAGTCCATACCTGGATGATGTCCGTGAAAAAAGCTGCTGGATCCTTGTATGACGGAGTATTCTGTTACGGGATGAACGAGACGAGAGGCGAGCGGATCCACTTGCGAACTTTTATTTAATGGAGGAGGCAAAGACATGGTCAGACAGGCAGGGTCAAAATCACAGCAAACAGGTATGTTGGGGCGATGCACAATAGAAGTCCGTGAGTCAGGCGTGGGTCGATCCGTGGCGAACATAATCCATAAAGGGGCTGAGCGAAGGGAATAATCCGTAAACACGAGCGAGGGTTCAAAAGGCAGGCGGCTAGACAGACGAGAACGAGAAGACCAGGCGATAGAACTAAACACTAGGAACTTGGAACCGGGAACTAGGAAACACAACAATAACAACAACAACAATACTCCGTGAGTGCACTGAGGGGGAGCGGGGTTTTTAAGGACGCCTGATTGGTCACGGGGACTGACGCAATAAGAGCGGTGGAGGATGGGAGATGCAGTCCGAGATTGATAGTGACAGTCAGAGTGTGTAAGTGATGCGAGAGTGACATCTGGTGGTTGGTGGACAACGAGACACAGACCAGATTCGTGACAACACCTCTAATTTCACATTTTAAAGACATAAGGATATGAGAAGATTAGGACCAGTTAAACAGAGAAGAAGAAAAAGAGAAAGGGAGAGTGGGGGTGGGTGTCAGGGGGAAGAAGTCAAGAATAAAGAAAGTAATGTTAAAGCAGAAAATGGCTACTGACTAAAGAGAGGGAGAGAGTCGTTGAATGTATTTTGTTTTTTCAGTTGACATCTGATATTTGCTTAAAATGTATTTATTAATTTTATTTTTCATGGAAGGCGATGTTTTCAAGATTGTTTCTGCTCTTTCACATAGATAACAAGCAGTTACTGTCAAGCTCCAAAAAAAAAAAAAAAAAAACAGCATTATAAAAGTATTATAAAAGAGCCCATATGACACTTACACTGTATTAAATGTGTTAATGTTTGTTAATGAACTTTAATATACCTGTCTTTTTTCTCTTAGTTATTGCATAGTAAAATCATTTTAATTAAATAAATTGGTTTATATTTCTTTATTACCCCTATGCTCATGCATAAATTATTTCAGAATATTTTAGTGCTTATTCTTGTCAGTTGCTGGCAGTGCCTGTATCCTGAGCAGGAAATACTGATTCAGGTTAAGTCCAGTGGTGTTTTCATGTAGATTTAACTTGAATGCACCTGATCCAGTTGTATGCCTTTTATTATTACTCATACACCCTGATAATAATCTGTGGACTCGTGCCCTGACAGGAAGAGAGAGAGGGTCTGCGTTCACATATTGACATGATCAGTTAATACTTTCCAAAGGAGATGCACAGCTTCATTTATCAAGCAGTACAGCAGGTTCTTTAATCTTATACCTATGTACCAGAAAAAGAATAGTAAATTATACATTGGTGACACGGTTCTGTTAATCTTCATGCATCAGATTTGTTCAGCCTTGTGCAAATACCCCAGTATACTGCTATGATTTGGGTCAGTTTTTATATCGTCCATCCAGTAACTGTAAATAATATTATCAATTTGTCATGTTTGTTTCCTTAGTATTTGTATGGGTAGTTGACATGTACTGTAACATGCCTATTAACATGTTAATGCTAATATCCATTAACATTATCAATATCATGATTTTAGATTTAAAATTGACATAAATGTAAAAGGAAAAATGTGTGACATTTTATATTAGGTAACTTTAATTACTGTGTACTTAACCATTAGATGCAATTTAATGTTGGTGTATTGTTATTAACATTTGTAGTTACACTGTTAACTGTTAACATACTCCTAACCGTAACCCAAATCCTTACTCCTAATCCTAACCATACCACAGATTCATTCCCTCAATGTGGGAATTTTCCAGAACAACATTTAGTTACACAGTAAATCTATAGCCATTTAGGTATTTAATGTTAGTATATAGTAGTTAAAACTACTTAATATAAAGTGTGACAGAAAAATGCATGTTTTAGGTTCTGTGGCAGCATGCTCACCAATTGTTTGTGAGTACTTAGCCATCAGCACCAATTTTTTTTTTTTTTTTGATTCATTGATTGCCTTTACTTGCTCATTTTAAATGGTCAGCAGCATTTGTAAAAACACAAATGAAGTCTTTTAAACAGTTTGACATTATTAAGGCTAAAACTAGTTTTAGAAAGTATAGCATGTCTCACCAGAGGCCATGTCAAATACCCATATAAACAACATGAACATATTCATAGGTGATCTGAGAGCATTAAAAAATGCTAATTGCTAAATAAAAAGCTAAAAAAGAGTTCAATTCAGTGCTGCCCCCTATTCGTCACTGATTCATGTATGAGTCATTACAATTTAGGACTACAATTGACAAGTTTTCCCCTGCTTCTTTGCTGTGTTTTCAGGGCATCTGGTACAGTATACACAGCTATCGACATTGCCACAGGACAAGAGGTAAACCAAATTATGTTTCAATTTTAAGAAAGCATCCATGTTTGTAATATAGGTGTCCTTGTCATTGCTGACTTCTGTTCTCTTTGCTTTGTTCAGGTGGCAATCAAACAAATGAATCTGCAGCAGCAGCCAAAAAAAGAGCTCATTATTAATGAGATCCTTGTGATGAGGGAAAACAAAAACCCCAATATAGTCAACTACCTGGACAGGTACAACCTTCAGTTTTAATATATAATAACTGATTAACATGCTAAGAATAAAAAAATAAAAATAAAAATAAAATGTATTACTAATTATTTTACATATTTGGCCTTATTCATGAACATACATTTCTGTATTTGTTCATAAAAGCATTTTCACATGGAATGTGAATACTCAGTCAGGACTGGACTATAAATCACAACAAAATGGACTATAAATCACAAATCTATATTTAGCGGCAAAAAGCAGTAAATTCAAATAGTAAGATTAATCATAATGACAAACTTGATTAATATCAGTTGTTTTATTCTCTTGATAGCCATAATGTTAATTTAATAGCATATATATAAATTTCCCTTTCGAGGGAACATCAAACTGCGTCCTCTAGGGGTCGCTATGGGGAGATGCCTTAGCGTGACCGGTGTCATAAAGCATACATCTAAACATGACAATAACATCGGCTGGCAACAGCCTATGACATCACTACCGGCGCAACCATAGTATAAAAGGGTGCCGGGAGAACATGTCATCCACTTCTTCGTCTTCACTGACCATTTGTTTATGTTAGCAGAAGCTATGCACGATTAGGAGTGCATGTTCTCGCAGAGGCTTTTCTCTGATACCTGCTGTTGACATAGCTTGCAGGCTGTGTGTGTGTGGTGAAGAGCAAGCGTGATCGGATCTCGAGGGAGTTGAATGCGCTCGTAGCATTTATTGCTTTAACATGCTCTAATACCTGCAGTTTTCACACGGTTCATGTGTTGTGTGTGTGTGGTGAAGAGCAAGCGCATTCGACTGTCGAGGAAGTTGAGTGCTTCACTATTTACCCGAGTTATAATCTCCGAGTTTGCATGAGTGTGTTCGCCTCTCACGGAAATAGCGATGCATTCGCGCCGGCTGCTCCGTTCTCGCTTTATTTCCGAGGAATTTAGCATATGGGTGGAGCGTGTTTAGCTCCCATGGGAGCTGAATACATGCTGCGCGTTGCGGTTGCATTATGATTTTTCTGCCCTTGCCTGTGAATCGCAGTTCATGGAAAGGACATGACAGGATATCTTTTCCCTTTTAATTTCCTAATGAATTATATGATGTGAATAATCACATTATATGCACTCCGAGAGCTCCTTTCTCTGCAGAGGTTGTATACTCTCCGTGCACATGCGTTGGCTTGCGAGCCTCCTTGATGCTTACTGAAGCCACCACCCTTTCTGTCTGACCAAGGTTGGGCAGGAGCCTTCTGCACTTGCATTGCAGTCTCTTATGTTGGATCTGCGCAGGAGCTGTGATGGGTGAGTTCAATCCATTTCTCTCTTAAACATATTCCTATTGCTAGTTTTGCATAGCTCACTACTAGTCTCTCTGCAGCGCTATGTGGACCTGTCTTTGTATGTTTTGACTCTGTTACAGGGTAGGACCTCCGCGAGCACCTCCCCTGCTAAAGTCAGAACCTCTCTATCTGTCGACTGATTGTGGTGATGTCTCACCCTTCGGTACTGGATCCAAGCTGGATGTTAGCCTATGGCTTCATGCTTTCTGGATCATGCGACCAAGTCGCTAGGCTTCTGCAGGAGCCTCCTTGGCCTTCAGGTCCCCAGTATAGCGCTGCAACCCCAGAACTCACAGGTCCTCCACTCAGGGTGAGCTTTTCCGGAGTGTATGCTTTGTGATATGCTCCCTGACGTCCTGCCTAGAGGTTTGCTTCGAGAAGCTGCCCCGGCCAGGATGCGTTACTCATGTCTCGCCTCGAGGGGCTTCCTGTGATTTGAGGCATCCATTTCTTAACTCCACACTGATTTTCTGGACATGCGAGTGAGAAGTTTTTCTGCAGTTTTTCTGTTATCTATTTGTATGCCGCTTCTAGCGGTACTTCTAAAATCCATGTTATGGTAAGTGCGCAGACTAGTCTCGGGGCACTTTCTTAAATCCACATGGTGGTAAGTGTGCACGATAGGTACCCTGCTCAATTTTCTAAAGTCCTGTATGGTATGGGTTACGTGTTCAACTTCATTCCCATTCTCTTAGTTGGTTCAGGCCCCGGTCACCTTGGGCCCCACTCTACCTGTGTATCCTCGGTGATACCTTTGAGCATCTGCTACCTAGGACCTGTGGAAGCATCTCTTAGGCTAGGCTTCTAGTAACGTTTTTCCTAAAATCCATGTTTATGGTAAGTGCACATGCTAGTCTCTGGGCACTTTCTTATAATCCACATGGTGCTAAGTGTGCACGCTAGGTACTCTGCGCACTTTTCTAAAATCCTGTATGGTATGGGTTACGCGCTCGACTTCTTTCCCATTCTCTGAGTTGGTTCAGGCCCTGGTCACCTTGGGCTCCACTCTACCTATGTATCTTTGAAACAGGGTGTTGCTACCTATGTTCTGAGTGTCTAGAGTGAACCCATGCAGAGCCAGTATAGCCCCTGGGTGACAGGCCAGGCCTAGTTTCTTCCCCAAGCGCTTAGCCGTATCCCCTTAAAGGAATCTCCTTTTCGATTCTAAGCATTGAGCTCTACCCCGGGTCCAGTATTTCTGACCTCTTACAGGTGAGTCTTCCGGTATGCAGCTCAGGCTTTTGGCTGAAGGGAATAATGTCACAGACCGTCATTCGTTCTAGGGGCAACTCCCTAAGCATTGGTAAAGTTGGTACTGACAGAGCTCGCCTTTTTGCTTGGCATGCACTCCCCTCAGCATGGCAGCGTTGGTATAACCATTCCCCATAGCAACCCCTAAAGGATGCAGTTTGATGTTCCCTTGAAAAGGAATGTCTCAGGTTACGCACGTAACCATGGTTCCCTGAGAAGGGAACGAGACACTGCGTCCTCTAGAACCCTCCCCATGCTTTGGTCGCAAACTTCAGATGAAGAAGCGGATGGTGTGTTCTCCCGGTGCCCTTTTATACTGTGGTCGCGCCGGTAGTGACGTCATAGGCTGTCGCTGGCCAATGTTATTGTCGTGTTAAGATGTATGCTTCAAGACACTGGTCACACTAAGGCATTTCCCCATAGCAACCCCTGGAGGACGCAGTGTCCCGTTCCCTTCTCAGGGAACCATGGTTACATATGTAACCTGAGACGAATTTTAACAAATGTTTTGTTAATATTTGTACTGTGTTGTTTTCTCCCTTGGGTTAAATGTCTCTGTTAGATATAGTATTATTAGTATTCTCATTTGGACATCTTTTTGGATTAAAAAAAAAAAAAAAAAAAAAAAAAAAAAAAGTAAAAATCTAATAAAAAATCTTAAGAAAAAAAGTCTACAAAACTGTTATTTGAATAATTGTAAATAATATAAAAAAATATTTTTTACATTACACTTTTCTGCCCAACCTGAAGTACCAAAAACTACCTACAGTCATGGGCAAAAATATCGGCACCCTTGCAATTCTGTCAGAAAAAGCAACACTTCTCTCAGAAAATTGTTCCAATTGCAAATGTTTTGGTATTTACGTGCTTGTTGTTTTTGTTTGCACTGCAACAACACAAAAAAACAGAAAAGAAAAGTCAAACTTGATAAAATTTTACACAGAACTCAAAAATGGACTGGACAAAATTATTGGCACCTTGTCAAAATTGTAAGAAATAATTGCTTTTCAAGCATGTGATGCTCCTGTAATTTGTATTTAGGCACACCTGTGGCAAGTAACAGGTGTGGGCAATATAGTAATCACACTTGTAACCAGTTAAAGTGGAGAAAAGTTGACTCAACCTTTGTGTTGTGTGTCACACTGAGCATGGAGAAAAGAAAGAAGTGTATAGAGTTGTCTGTGGATTTGAGAGAAAAACAAAATGTGGAAAAACATGGACAATCTCAAGGCTACAAGTAAATCTCCAGAGATCTTAATGTTCCTGTGTCCACTGTGCGCAATATCATCAAGAGGTTTACAGCCCAAGACACTGTAGCTAACCTCCCTGGACATGGGTGGAATAGCAAAATTAATAAAAAATTACAACGAAGGATTGTTCGAATGGTGGATAAAGAACCCCGATTAACTTCCAAACAAATTCAAGCTGATCTGCAGACCCAGGGTACAACAGTGTCAGCTCGCACTATCCGTCGCCATTTGAATGAAAAGGGACACTATGGTAGGAGACACAGGAGGACACCACTGCTGACACAAAGGCATAAAAAGCAAGACTGGAGTTTGCCAAAACTTATGTGACAAAACCACAATCCTTCTGGGAGAACGTACTGTGAACATATGAGACAAAATGAGAGCTTTTTGGTAAAGGACATTATGGCAGTGTTTACAGAAAAAGAAACATGGTGAAAGTTCAAAAATGTTTTGGGGTTGCTTTGCTGCTTCTGGCACTGGATGCCTTGACTGTGTAAACGGTATCATGAAATCTGATGATTACCAAAGAATTTTGGGGCGCCACATAGTGGCCAGTGTCAGAAAGCTGCGTCTCCACCAGAGGTCATAGGTCTTCCAGCAGGACAAAGACCCAAAACACACTTCAAAAAGCAGAATGGTTACAAACAAAGCGTTTGAGAGTTTTGAAATGGCCAGCAATGTCCAGATCTGAATCCCATAGAACACCTGTGGAAAGATCTCAAAACAGCAGTTGGGAGAAGGCATCCTTCAAATCTGAATGACCTGGAGCAGTTTGCAAAAGAAGAGTGGTCCAGAATTCCTGTAGAGAGGTGTAAGAAACTCATTTATGGTTACAGGAAGCGATCGATATCAGTTATTTTTTTTCCAAAGGGGATGCTACCAAATATTAAGTTAAGGGTACCAATAATTTTGTCCAGTGCATTTTTTTTTGCGTTCTGTGTGGAATTGTATCAGATTTTACTTTTCTTCTCTGTTTTTTGTGTTCCAATGCAAACAAAAAAAATAAATAAACATGTGAGGACCAAAACATTTGCAACTGCAACAATTTTCTGAGAGAAGAGTTGTATTTTCTGAAAGAATTGCAAGAGTGCCGATATTTTTGGCTATGACTGTATATAGATACCATATAGGTAGCATATTTTACTACCATCTTACTTTGCATTCACTGGTCAGGTTGATGCCTGTAATATGAATTGTTTTTGTCTTTCTGTCTCAGTTATCTAGTAGGAGATGAGTTGTGGGTGGTGATGGAATATTTGGCAGGTGGTTCACTTACTGATGTCGTAACCGAGACATGCATGGATGAGGGACAGATTGCTGCAGTGTGCAGAGAGGTAATATATACACACAAATTACACAACATATAGTATCTGCAGGGTGTAATGTATAAAGGGTATATATAAGAGTGTAACAATACTCTCATGCCACAATTTGGTTTGATTTGGTACAATACTCTAACGATACTTTAAACAAAGCCAAAAAAAATTACATCCAGGACTTGTCTGGACTTGGTCCTTCTCCTCCATGCACAGAACAATGGTGATGCCAGAATAGAAATGTTCTTTGTTCTGCATAGCTAAAAATACAGAACTGTGTTATATAATATATGCTCTATATATGCTCTGTTATATTATAGCTCTATCCCGGACTAGATACATTTAAAAATGTTTTTTAATACTGTACTTCAGCATAAACTAATACTATCTTAAATGATACAATTAAGTTCTCAAGTTCAACAATTAAAGAAGCTCAGCTCTAGACAGACCATCCTCCTCAAAGAAGGATTTGGAGCAGAGAGGAATGAATTTCCTGAAAGCAGCTGATTGTGCTTTTGCCTCTCTGAACCTATCCACAACCGCCTTGACAGAAGTGCCAAAGGCGAAAGGTGAAAGCAGAGCATCAAAGGAAGTCCTTTTGGCTGCAAGGTTGATCCATAGATGCCTCTCCATAGCCACTATTGCCACCATTGTGCAACCAATGGCAGCAGCAAGTTTGCTTGGTGGCACAGAGAGCCAGTTCTTTGGTGCGGCACAGCTCTTCAACTGCCTCAGGAGACAAACCTCTGATCTTATCCAAATCTTTTGGCAAGTCAGCCTGATAGGCTTGTAATCCTTGCGTACCCATGCTTGGCCACACCCTCAACATCAGCATAGTCAGCATGTTAAAAGGGATGTAACCAAAACCTGGTCGGTTGTGTGCAGGCTTAGGTCTTTCGCATGACCAAGCATCGAGATCATCGTGACCACTGAGCCACTTAGTAGCACGATCCAACACTTCTAGCATATCCCCTAAGCATAGCTGGGATGGTCGATGATGACTCGGTGCTTACACTTTCATTATTGTCACCAACCACATCATTCTCTTCATCATCATCATCCTGATTCGAAGAGCCCAGCAGCATGTTATCGGGATCAGATGACTCTAGTGACAAGCTCGACTTGCGACCCCCACGAGCTGAGCTTCCGCCATGCCGCCATGCCTCGGCAGCAGCAGGACCCAACATACGGTTGCCTCTCTTCCCTCGAGAAAAGAGACAAACATGATCTGAGCTTTGGCATAGTGAATCTTTCACAATGCATGCATTCGGAGCCCTCAAGGACCGAACTCAGGCACATAACACACAAGTCGTGCGTGTCCTCAGGTTTCAAAACCTAGGACACGGAGGCACCAACTTCTTGAAATGCTTGCCCGGTTTCGCTGACATAGTACACACTGCTTGCAAACATATGGCTCTTGAAGACAACAAAAGTCTTGAAGACAAAAAAAGGTGATGTATTGAGCAGGTACGCTTTTGTACTTCTGGGCACCCACCTATGACATCACGGGCCACATGGCAAGTTCCCTAGAAGTGGAAGTGAGGAGATTTGACAACAGGGATGTAAACTATACCTTGTGCTGAAAATCGTCATGTTTAATAAAAGCAGGTCACATCTGTAGATCCGGTGAGTTGCTAATTCATACATCCAGGGCTCGACAATAAGGAGTGCCCGATGGCCCGGGGCCAGTGTGAAAGACGCTCGGGACAGTTGACGAATCTGTCACTGCTGCGTCTGCACGAAAGTTTATCATTTGCACGTGCCTTGTTCTATTCAGATTTAAAGCGATCACATAGAGACGCGTCTCTGACGGACAGAGCCTACAGAAATATGTCAAAATACCTGTTTTGACGAGTAACTTTGTAGCTTTAACAATGATTAATCTATATTTATACAGTGGTGTACAGATGCACCGATCGACCAGACATATTTCAACCGTTCTCTGTTCCGGGCTTGCACACGAACTGCATGCAATACATTTTCAAAATGTCATGTGTGTGTGTGGAAATATTACGAACGCTTTAAACATCCGGTTAAACAACGGTTTTAATCCGTATCCGTTTAAACATCCACCAGAGTCACTTAAGACGAACGCAAAGAGGGAAAGTTACTGTAGCAGGTAGAGTAAGATCACGGTTCACATTGCGCAAAATATTTGAAATATAATCCTAAATATTGAAACGGGGTTTATATTAATGTATTTCTGAGGGGAACTGACTGTATTAAGAAATGTTTACATGGCGCTTTCTTTTAATTTGCCTCTGTATAATGCATTTAAAGTTGCATTCATAATCACGGCGCTGCTTTGTTTACAGCAGTAACCAAGGAAATGCTGTGTCATTATTCCATAAGCGACACCTGCTGGCAGAGACTGAGTTTGCGTTCATTCAGTCCGTCTGCTGTTTTTCCCTAAAGCATCATTTCATTTGTAATAAATTATTTTTGAACAGACAAATAATGTTTAAAGTTTATATTTGTTAGGCTATAGGTTTGCTGTGTTATCGAAGTTGGAATCGAGAATTGTACAATTTAATTGGTATGTAAAATTTTGATGTCATATAAGCTTATTTATTAAAATAAATAGATAACATGAGTCAAAAACAATGATAATAGCAACTATTTTCGTTTTTTGTGGCAGGGCCAGTAAAAATTTTGACCGGGCAAGTAAAAATTTGAACCACTGGCCCGACCGGACCAGTAGAAAAAATCCTTAGCGTTGAGCCCTCTACATCAGTACGGCAAAAGTGCTAAAACTGTTAACACATTTTCCATGGGTTATCTCCATGAAAAAAAAAACAAAAAAAACACGTCTTTAAAGTGAATTTTACTTGTATAATTTTCTAATTTTATATAAAATAAAAATAAAAAATTGAGACAAATCCAAATGCTATACTTAAAGAATACGGTGGGTGCCAACACTGATCTTGCATACCCTTCAGTAAATGTGCAGTTGCGCCCCTGATCCCGAGCCTCAAGGATCAGGATCGTGGCCGTTTAAGCATTTTTTTGACAGAACAGCATCGGCTTTCCTTACCCCGATCTTTATTTTACATCAGCTGTCATGCTGGTGTTGTACAGTAGGCGCTTGTATGCACCTTCCAGTAGGCTTGCCAATGGCCATTAAAAGGAAAAGAAGACATTTAAATGTGTGTGTGATGCGCAAGAACCAATGAGGTCTGTTCTAGGGCCTCACACACACACATTTAAGGGTTTTAAAACCACTTACTAACATACAAATATAATATAATACAGAAATAAACTGCTATTTATTTATTTATTTTATTATTTTTATCTATCTATGTATGTATGTATGTATGTATGTATGTATGTAGTTCCCCTTCGGGAACTCGAGCTGCGTCCGAAAACGCTAGGGGAACGCCTCCAGCGTGACCACGCTCTGAAACATGTGTGCAAACAGTCCAATGGAGAAGCGAAACGTCACAGGCGGGGTGACGTAGAGACCAGAGAGCTTAAAAGCACGTGCGATGCGTGCAGCCGGCAGCTTCTGTCTTTCAGCAAGCGCTCTGTGTGTGTGTGTCACTCTGTTTTTTGTGCTAGTTCGCACAGCTTTTATTTGAGAGTGTCACTATGTCCTACAAAGTATTCTTACGAATATAAGCAGCGGCATTTAGACTGTGTGTTCCTCTCTGCCTGCGTCATTTCGGGTGGCGATACACACAATCTATTTGTTGTCTGTCTGGGAGCGAAGCATGGGAGTCAGTTCTCGAGGGAGCTGACTGCCCGCGTTTGCGTTCCCCGCGCTCAGCTCCCGCTTCTGCCGAGGCAGGGCGGCAGCTGTGATCGTGGGGATCGCATATAGATCTACGGACGGGTTAGAGACGGGTCCGCCCTATCTCTGCCTTTCTCCCTAGATCTAGCGCTCTCTTTCGGGGTTCGGAAGCCCGCGCTGCGGTCCTTCCCCCTTTGAATGAGAGCTCGCGGCGAAGCCGGCTGTGTCAGCTCCCGAGGGGGCTGACTGCCCGCACTCTCGCTGCGCACGCTTCGTTCCCGGAGGGCTCTCTTCGAGGAGGGAGCCCTCGTGAACTCCCTGCGGCTCGGGTCCCGCTTTTGCCGAGGCAGAGCGGCGACTGCGGCCGTGGGGATCGCACATGGATCTACGGACGGGTTAGAGACGGGTCCGCCCTATCTCTGCCTTTCTCCCTAGATCTAGCGCTTTCTTTCTGGGTTCGGAAGCCCGCGCTGCGGTTCTTCCCCCTTTGAATGAGAGCTCGCGGCGAAGCGGGTGCGTCAGCTCTCGAGGGAGTTGACGGCCCGCGCTCTCGCTGCGCACGCTCGCTCTCGGAGGGCTCTCTTCGAAAGAAAAAAAGGGAGCTTTCGTGAGCTTCCCCGCGGCTCGGGTCCCGCTTTTGCCGAGGCAGAGCGGCGACTGCGGCCGTGGGGATCGCAGCATAGATCTGTGAACGGGTTAGAGACGGGTCCGCCCTCTCTCTGCCTTTCTCCTTAGATCTAGCGCTCTCTCTCGGGGCTCGAAAGCCCGCGCTGCGGTTCTTCCTCTGAGTGAGAGCTCGTGCTGCTGCGGCTATCTTTCTCCGAGGAGATTGATGCTGTCCGCATATGAGCTGACTGCATATTCGATCGCTCGTTTCTACCTGCCCTCGCTTCTAAATAAATAAATAAATAACAGGAACGGGGATTCAAGCGATTTATGTGTGGTTTGTTCGGGAGCGGAGCATGTACAGTCCGCCCTTGAGGGGGCGGGCTGCGTTCATTCATAAATGTGTCCATTCAAAAAAAAAAACAAATAAACTAAAACAAACGACGTGCATTTTTGAATATTTAGCTCTTCTCCCATTGTCATTTAATTCTGAGGAATTAAATTTACTGCACTCTCACCCTATACTAACCTTTTTGACATTTTGTCAGTATTAGCTCATTCTGAGCTTGGGGCGGTTCGGCATCGAGATGTCGTCCTCACCCATATGAAAAGACTGGGGTTGTGACTGAACGCAGAGAAAAGTGTGCTTTCTCCATTACAGAGAACCACTTATCTAGGCTTGGTGTGGGATTGACCACGATGCAGGCATGTCTTTTTCCTGCTCGGATCGAGTCATCCTCGCGGCAGTCAAGAGAGTGAAAGTAGGCACTCACTATGAAGCAGTTTCATAACTGCTGGGTCTGATGGCAGCTGTGTCCAACGTGATAGCTTTTGGCCTGCTGTACATGAGACCCCTGCAGTGGTGTCTCAAGACCAAGGGGGTCTCCCCGAGGGGAAACCTGGTTTGCATGTTCAAAGTCACGCGGCGATGCCTACGTACCTTGGACATGTGGAGGAGACCTTGGTTCTTGTCTCAGGGCCTGGTGCTGGGAGCTTCTTGTCGCCGCGTAATGCTAGCGACGGACGCGTCCCTCACCGGTTGGGGAATGGTCATGAGTGGCCACCCCGCCCGCGGTCTGTGGAGCGGTCACCATCCAGCTTGGCACTTCAGCTGCCTGGAGATGCTGGCCGTGTTTCAGATACTGAAACACTTTCACCCGGACCTATGAGGCAGTACGTATAAGGAGAATCCTGATTCCTATGGTCCAGGATCTCTGAGGGCAGGCCCTTCTGGGGAAGAGCGTGGTCCACCGCATTCTTCGGTGCCCGTCTCTCCTCAGTGCCCTCGGGAGATCAGCCTGCCAACCCTGCCGGTGTTCCAGGGCGCAGCGGTCTCCAGCGAGCCCACACCTCAGTCTTCCGCCCGGAAACGTAGCGGAGCTGGGGAGCTCGCCACCCCTGCGGGGGTCTCTACAGCAGCTAGTTCGGCTGTCTCCTGCCGGTCATCCGTTACAGGACACCGAACTAGCAGCTCAAACAACACCAGAGGCCAGTCTCGAGAGACTGGTTCCCTTCGTAGATTATTTGGCAGCGTGGAAACTACTGCCAAATGTGTCTGCATGGGTCCTGCGCACTGTAGAGCGAGGTTATCGCATCCAATTCGGTGCGCCGCCGCCTTTCAACGGGGTCTTTCCCACTGTGGTGAGCCCCGAGCAGGGTCTGGTAATGGAACAGGAAGTAGGAACTCCTGTTGAGGAAGGAGGCCATCGAGGTGGTCTCTCCTCAAGACAGGGAATCCGGGTTCTACAGCCAGTACTTCATTGTTCCTAAGAAGGATGGGGGCCTGCGTCCCATTTTAGATCTGAGACTACTGAATCTTTCAGTTATGAGGTTGAAGTTCAAAATGCTGACTGTCAATCAAGCGTTGTCACAAATCAGGTCCGAGGACTGGTTTGTGACGATAGATCTAAAAGACTCTTACTTCCACGTCTCCATCCTTCCTCAACACAGGAAGTTCCTGAGGTTTGCTTTCAAGGGCGAAGCATACCAATATCGGGTTCTTCCGTTCGGCCTAGCACTCCCCCCCCGCACTTTCACGAAGAGTGTGGATGCTGCTCTGGCTCCGCTGCGACTCCGGGGCATCCACATACTCAACTGCATCAACGATTGGTTGATTTTGGCTCAATTGGAGCACATGGCGGTTCAACATCGAGATGTTGTTCTCGCTCATTTGAAAGAGCTGGGGTTGAGACTGAACGCCAAGAAGAGTGTGCTGTCTCCATTACAGAGAACCACTTATCTAGGCGCTGTGTGGGATTCGACCACGATGCAGGCACGTTTGTCACCTGCTCGGATCGAGTCGATCCTCACTACAGTCACGAGAGTGAAAGAAGGCCGGTCACTCACTGTAAAGCAGTTCCAGCGACTGCTGGGTCTGATGGCAGCTGCGTCCAACGTCGTACCTTTTGGCCTGCTGTACATGAGACCCCTACAGTGGTGGCTCAGGACCAAGGGGTTCTCCCCGAGGGGAAACGCGGCGATGCCTACGTGCCTTAGATATGTGGAAGAAGCCTTGGTTCCTGTCCCAGGGCCCGGTGTTAGGAGCTCCTTGTCGCCGCGTAACGCTAGCGACGGACGCGTCTCTCACCGGTTGGGATGCGGTCATGAGTGGCCACCCCGCCCGCGGTCTGTGGAGCGGTCGCCATCTCACCTGGCACATCAACTGCCTGGAGATGCTGGCCGTGTTTCGAGCGTTGAAACACTTTCTCCCAGACCTAATAGGCTACCATGTGTTGGTGCACCGACAACACAGCGGTGGTCTATTACATCAACCACCAGGGAGGTCTGCGTTCGCGACCCTTGTACAAGCTGGCGCACCAGATCCTTGTGTGGTCCCAGGGGAAACTCCTCTCACTGAGAGTAGTTCATGTTCCTGGGCATCTCAACATGGGAGCAGACGTCCTGTCGAGGCAGGGGCCGAGGCCCGGGGAATGGATGCTTCACCCTGAGGTGGTGAAGCAGATTTGGAGAGTTTTTCGGCCAGGCTCAGGTGGACCTCTTCGCTACTCAGGAGAATGCGCAATGTCCCCACTGGTTCTCTCTGACTCATCCAGCTCCGCTGGGGCTGGATGCCCTGGTACAGACGTGGCCGAGGCTTCGTCTGTACGCATCTCCCCCGATCGCTCTGCTCCCGGGAGTTCTGGAGAGGGTGCGCCGGGACGGGGTCCGTCTTCTTTTAGTAGCCCCGTACTGGCCGGCCCGAGCATGGTTCTCGGACCTGGTTTCCCTCCTCGACGGCTCTCCATGGGAGATTCCCGTCAGGAGGGACCTCCTCTCGCAAGCGGGAGGCACCATCCTTCACCCTCGCCCGGAGTTGTGGAAGTTGTGGGTGTGGCCTCTGAGGGGGCACACCTCGTAGCTTCCGGTCTCTCAACCGAGGTTGTTGAGACCATCCTCCAATCCAGAGCTCCCTCTACGAGGAAACTGTATGCCCTGAAGTGGAAGCTTTTCACTTCATGGTGTGGAGACCACCAGCAAGACCCAGTTAACTGCCCCGTTGGTACAGTGCTGGAGTTTCTGCAGGATCGGTTCTCTGCAGGGTTAGCCCACTCCACCCTGAAGGTCTACGTGGCGGCTATTGCGCCTACCACGCCCTTCTGGGTGGCTCCTCAGTGGGTAGGAACCCCCTGGTTACAGGTTTCCTCCACGGTGCGCTGAGGCTGAGGCCTCTGACCAGATGTAGCTTTGCTGTGCGGTGAGTTGGTTGCTATTCCATAACTTTGAGTCCTCTGTTTCCCCCCCTCTATTTGGGGGTCAAGGCTCACTCCTCTCGAAGTATGGCCTTCTCGTCATGCCTCTCTGACATTTCAACGCTGCGGGTTTTTCCATGCCACTCACTTTCATGAGATTCTCGGTCTCATTTATGCCACTCTGGGCTCCTTTTTCTCTCGTCCTAGCTGTGCTCAGTGATACACACTAGGCAGGGATTTGAAAGTCTGGCAGCGTGGGCATATCGTTCCCCTAGCGTTTTCGGACGCAGCTCGAGTTCCCGAAGGGGAACGTCCCAGGTTACGTATGTAACCATGGTTCCCCGAGGGAACGAGACGCTGCGTCTCGAGCCATACTTCCGGCATCCCTGCAGCGCTTGCTTCTCTATTTAGAAGCTGCCGGCTGCACGCATCGCACGTGCTTTTAAGCTCTCTGGTCTCTACGTCACCCCGCCTGTGACGTTTCGCTTCTCCATTGGACTGTTTGCACACATGTTTCAGAGCGTGGTCACGCTGGAGGCGTTCCCCTAGCGTTTTCGGACGCAGCGTCTCGTTCCCTCGGGGAACCATGGTTACATACGTAACCTGGGACGGTATGTATGTATGTATGTATGTAGGTATGTATGTATGTATGTATGTAGGTATGTATGTATGTATGTATGTATGTATGTATGTAGGTATGTATGTATTTTTAATTCTTATCATTAACATTAATGAATGACTGGCATACTTCTTTAGAATTGGTCTTTCCTGATATGTGACAAATAGTATAATTTATACTAAAGATAATTTAGAAGAATTTTTACACATCTCTTTTAGAGGGACAATTTAATATCACTAAAGTTAAATACCATAATATCATTCTATTTGACACAATGCTCTGATCTGCTCTGCTCTGCTCTGCTCTTGAACACTTGAAATGTAGTGCAGAATGTGGAATGTTTTTATAGTGTTTTTCTATTGGTCCTTCAGAAATCATTCTGATTTGCTGCTCAAGAAACATTTCTGATTATTATCAGTGTTGAAAGCAGTTGTGCTGGTTCATATTTGTATGGAAAATGTGGTACATTACCAATCAGTCTAGGGTAATATTGGAAATATATATAAGTTATATATACTTAATTATATTGTACTTATATATACTTAGTTATACTATAATTATATATACCTTTATTCAACAAGTTTGCATTAAAATTATATATACCTTTATTCAACAAGGTTGCATTAAATTGATTTAAGTAATAGTAAAGATATTTATACTTCTTACAAAATATTTGTATTTCAAATAAATGTTGTTCTTTAACTTTGTATTCATCAAATAATCTTGAAAAGGTAAAAGTATCACAGTTTCCACAAAAATATTAACAAAAAAAAAAAAAAAACAGTTTTCAGTATTAATAATAAGAACCATTAGTAATAATTGACCACAAATAATAACTGATAATAATTAAGCAGCAAAACAGCATATTAGAATAAGTTCTGAAGAGCCATGTGACGCTGAAGACTAAAGTAATTATTGCTGAAAATTCAGCTTTAATCATGCATAAATTACATTATGAATAAATAATAAATACTATAAATAGATTACAAATAAATCATAAATAAATAAATTACATTTTATGTAGATTTAACAGAAAAACACTATTTTAAGTGTAATATTTCATATTATTATTTTTACTGTATTTATGGCTATATAAATTCTGCCTTCTTTCACAAAACAAATAAAAAGTCATGACATAATTATTCATGTAAAATAGCAAATTATATTTTTATTATAGCCTAATATATATCACTTTCCTACACACAGAAAAATATGGGTACAACGGCTTGTCGCTGGGGCAGTACTCTTAAAAGGACAACTTTGTACCTTTTTTTTTAACCCCTGTAGTAAAAACCTTTATTTTTGATATCAGTAATCACATGGTTGGTAGTACAGACATCTATTCTTGATACCAACAATTTAATTGTCATTTCTGATATCATGAATGTGATTGTAACTAGTAACAAAAGTCATTTTAGATATCAGAAATTACTCTTCTAATTATTGACATCAGAACTATATTTTCAGATATCAGAAATAACAAATACAACATGTTGAAATATAATTGCGGATATCAAGAATTAACATTCCAACTAGTAACAATTGAATTCTTGATATCAAGAATTCACAGTTTTACTAGCAGAGGTGGAAAGAGTACAAAAATATTCTACTCAAGTAAAAGTATCTTTACATTAATGCAATTTTACTTAAGTACAAGTACCAGTCTAAAAATCTACTCAAGTAAAAGTAAAAAGTAGCTAATTTAAAAATACTTAGTCACATTTTAACAGCGGGAGGGGGGCAAGAATGGGATAGGCCAAGGGTGTCAGTTCCTGGGCCACAGCCCTGCACAGTTTAGATATAACCCTAATTAAACACATCTGATCCAGCTAATCTAATCATTTAGGCTTATTTGAAAACTGCATGGTATATGTGTTGGAGCAGGGTTGGAACTATAAGGAAATGAGCTGTGTTTGGAATTATTTTTGTTGTCGAAATAGAGCAAAAACAGGCAATATTGCGTCTAAAAGGCAAGTCTCTTAATTAACTTCTTGTTTATTGAATTGTTGTAAAAAAAATCTATATGTAATCGTGGTGATTTTTGGAGAAAAAAGCGGTGCTCTTCATGTGACATTGATTTACTTTATGAAATTATATAAATATATACACTTTCTGCCCCTATATCTTCAATTTTGTGATCATTGTAAATGCATTTTAACAGACTGAATCACGCTGTGAAAGAACACACTTTAAATGTGCATGTGTGCACTAGTCTAGACTTCAGTGCACTCTGTAGGAGTGTTTTGTTTGTTTTATGCAAAATACTGATAATGTCAAATGGCACAACGTTAAAACAACAATTACGATATATATCAAACACCCTGCACCGCTGTCGTGTTGGTTAATTTGTGCAAAACCTTTTGCTAGACTGTCAAAGCTTCATTTTAACCACCAATGCAACGATTTATTTACCTTACCTCTATATGCTTGCAACGGGTTGATGTCAACATTTTATAAGCTGCTAGTTTGGTTTCTCAGCTTACTGCATAACAGAGCGTAAACATGGCAAAGAGTTCACTTCATTTTCTTCAAGTTCAACTTCAGAAGAATACGACAGGGTTTTGTACAGCAAGCCGTTTTAGCTTAAATTATTCCAAGCGTTACTCGTCGTAATTGCATTTTTACTAGTAACATCTCGATTAGAGAGCTCTATAATTAAATTCTTACTAGTAACAATGCCAGTTAGAGAGCTCTGTAAATCAATTTTTACTGGTTACAATTACAAATATAGAGCTCTCTGATTTTATTAGAGAGCTCTGCAATTGTATTTTTACTAGTAAGATCTGAATTATGCAGCTCTCTAATTCAGTTCTTACTAGTAACAATTAGGATTAGAGAGCTCTCTAATTAAATTCTTACTAGTGTTGGAAATTTTTCTTAGAGACCAGGAGACGTTTTTGGATATCTTGAAGCAGAAGTTTTTCTTTATTCAGATACTCGCTGCTCTGCACTGCAGTCTTCAAAAAGTCGTCTAACTAAGGCAGTGATACATTGTAGTTTATATACATTTAGGGGGCAGTGCTTAGATCTGGAGACAAAGCACCTGGGTGACAACCCCAAACAAAGCATGCAAATGAAGTATTCAGGTATAGCAGCCTGCACCATTTACACCAGTCCTAATCCAATCATCATCACTACTCAAAGACTGGGCAGAGGTACCAAGAGCCATTACAAACAAAAGGTGAACATCTCAGTAATCTGGCTCATTTGACTTACAATAAGAGAACAGGAACTGGCAGGAACCTCTTGCTACAAACTTTGCTTGAGAGAATCATTTGTCTGATAACATTGTATTTACCTTAAATGCTAAATACAATATAATTCACCTTAGTTTTTATGTGATGCTATGTCAGAACATAAGATCAGCATATTTTCAACAGATTCTTAAATTTGTAATCCTTCAGTCCCCCCTTTGAGAGTTTTAATAACTCTCACATAATACAAATTTAAACGCTTAAAAAAAAGTTCTGTGTTGATTGTCTGTAGTCATGAACAGCATGCTGACACAGAAACAAACATGCTTCTAGGGTCCGTGAAGTTCTTACGGATAATAGTCTTTTCCGGTTGGAACTGTCATTTCCTCATGATGGGCATGGGTCATTTGTTGAATGAAACACTTGATACTGTGGACGCATAGATAGTATACTAGTAGGAAGAATAACAGCAGAATTGCTATTTCCTTGATCCACAGCCAGGGTTTATCTAACAGTTCTCTGAACCATGAAGAATTATCTTCAGTCATTTGGTGTAGTTTTTCTGAAAGATCAAGAATGTCTCGTTGGACTTTGTTCAAGTTCTCTGTTGGATCCATTAACCCGGTGCAGCATTCAGGGCCAATAATGGTGCAGGCTCCCCCTTGCGTTGCAAGAATGTAATCCAAGGCCACTCTGTTCTGTAAGATCATTATCTTGTGCGAAGCAAGAGTGTCCGTGATGTTACCTAGGGCCAAAGCTGTATCATTAGCTAGTTTCTGTACAGAATTCGATAAGCTTCTGACTTGATCCAGGGCCTGTATGACACCATAAGACGGGATTAAGGCTCCAAGAGTTCTTGACCACCATGTTTGTGCACAAGTGAGTCTATAGCTTGTGTGATGTTCACGATGATTACTAGAACGGCAATCTTGATCATGTTGATGGATGACTGAAGTTCTTTCATGTGATTCTCTGCGTTGTGTTTTTTTTTTTTTTTTATGTTCTGTCTTCCGTGACAGTTGGCTCGGCAGTGGGTCTAGTTGTCCTTTAAAGTTTGTAGCTTCATACACAGGTGAGGGGGTCGATGTGTATGGGTCTCGGGACAGCATCAAAGGGTATCTGCACAGAGTAAGAAAGAAAACAAAAGACGACAGAGCAGTATTTGTTGTAAAAGGCTGCAAACAATGTAGTTGTAGCCTCTGGTCAATCTGAGTCTAGTCTTGTTGTTCCTTCTTTCCCTAGTTCTTAATTCCCGTGACACCTAAAGAACAGTGAGGTAAGGATGGACTAGTGGATGGGGAAGGCCTATGAGGAAGTCTTCACCTCAGGGTTGGCCCCCGAAGCCTGTTGCATTCGGTTCTTCCCTGGGCTCCTCACTGGCCTGTGTGTCCTATCCTATCCCTGTAGGTGGGGGAACAACTTTACAGTGTGACACATGAGTCCAGGTTTTCCTTCCCTGACACAAAACTGCAGCTGCTGTAATCAACATCACTTGATGTGGTCCGTGCCACTTAGGCTCTAATGGTTTGTTTTTGAATGACTTTATCATAACCCACTGACCTGGAATGATTGTGTGTCCACCTTCTGGTGGATTCTGCCAACATGACTCAACTCTTTCTCTGGAACTCTGTACTGCCTTTGTAAGGTTTTCACAATAAGTGATCAGGGCATCTGAGGCAATGTGCACATCAGCATTTCTAAGATCAATCACACCTGGCATCTGCATTGGGCGTCCTGTAATAATCTCATGAGGGCTTAGACCTACTGATCTGTTAGGTGATGCTCTCAGACTACACAGTACCGCTGGCAGCGCTTCGACCCATACTACTCCTTCCTGATGCATTTTGCTTAGCCTGGTTTTGATTGATCTGTTTGCACGTTCGACTTGCGCCGATGCTTGTGGCCTATAAGGACAGTGAAGATTCCACTTAATTTTCAACATTTTAGACACTTCCTTGACTACCTGTCCTGTGAAGTGGGTTCCTTGATCTGAGTCAATGCTATCTGGTAATCCCCATCTGGGAATGAAATCAGTGACAAGACATTTAGCAGTATGTGCAGCTGTGGCACGCCCTGTTGGATAAGCTTCTATCCATCTTGAGAACTTGTCTATTACTATCAAAACGTCAGTTTTTCCCTTACAAGGAGGCAATGATATGTAATCAACTTGTAGGTGACGAAACGGTCCTGGTGGAGCTGGGGTATGTGTTGCTGCTGTAGTTGCTGCTGGCACATCATTATTTTTTTGACATGTAACGCATCTCTTGACTGTTTCAGTGGCTACATTTCTGAATTTTGGATTCCACCATTGATTTGAGAACCTGTGATTCATTGTTGCTGGACCACTGTGACCCAAATTGTGTATTTGTTGAGCCAAATATGGCAGCAGTGATTCGGGAGCAATATACTTTCCTCCTTTGGTCCAGCAACCAGATGAATCCACTGTGGCTCCTTTGTCTAGCCATGTCCATGCTTCATATAAAGGAACGTCTTTGTACAGATCGATGATTGATTCAGGAGGCAGAATTGTCTTCTGTGCTGTACTACCTGAACACACCTGTACATTTGCATATGAACAAGCCTGTTTAGCAGCTGCATCAGCAAGAGCATTACCTTTAGCTTCCGTAGTATTAGTTGTGAGATGTGCTTTCACTTTGATCACAGCCAATTTCTTTGGAAGTTTCATTGCAAACATTAGATCTTTCACTAATCCAGCATGCTTAATGGGTGATCCAGCAGAAGTTAAAAACTGTCTACTTTGCCAAATGATACCAAAATCATGAATTACCCCAAAAGCATACCTGGAATCAGTGTAGATATTTGCAATTGATCCTGACGCTAGTGTGCATGCTCTAGTTAAGGCTACTAGTTCTGCAGCTTGAGCTGAAAAATGATCTGGAAGACGACCTGAAGCTACCACTTCAGTGGTAGAAGTTACTGCATAACCTGCTCGTCTGTTACCTTCAATAACTTGAGCTGAACCGTCAACAAACAACTCCAATTCTGCATTATCTATGGGAGTTTCTGTTATTTCACTTGTAGGTGTGTATGTAAGCGTAACACAATCATGAGCCATTTCTCCTTCATCCTCTAAGACAACTTCAGTCATTGCAGACATCATACATGAGGATGGGTTCGTGACTGGTGCACGCTGTAAAACAATGTTTGGGGCTGTGAGGGTTGTTAACCAATTTCCCCAACGAGAAGATGTAACAGAAGTGACTTTTGCTTGATTCATTAGTGCAGACACTGCATGAGGGCATCTTACATTTACAGTCTGTCCTAACACCATTCCTGATGAGGCTTGAAGAGCTAGGTGAACTGCCTGTACTGCTCTGAGACATGGGCCCATACCTTGAGCGACTATGTCAAGTTTGCCAGAATAGTAATGAATTGGGCGTAAATTGCCCCCATGATCTTGCATTAGACATGCAGTCATAAAGCCTAAGTGTTCATGAACATAAAGCACAAAGGGCCTATCAGATTGGGCAATTCCTAATGCTGGCGCTTGACATAGTGCTCTCTTCAAATCATTGAAAGCTTTGAGGTGAATTTCTTCCATACAAACTGTATCGGAATCTCTAACCTGACCTTTCAACAAGTCATAGAGTGGCTGAGCAATCGAGGCATAGTCTTTAATCCAAGGTCTACAGTAACCTGCTTCTAATGTTAGTAGGTGGAGGTATTGCTTTGACTGAAGCGGCTCGATCCTGTGTAATGGATCTATTTCCTGTACCAATTGTTTGACCCAGAAATGTAACTTGATTTTTAGCAATTTGAGCTTTGTGAAAGCTACATTTGTGTCCTTTTTTCTGCAAATAGTCCAACAATGCTGTAAATTCAGTTTGATGTACCTCATGATCTGTTGAGGCAAATAAAATATCATCGATATATTGAATCATAGTGGACTGTTTGACTGGACATTCTGGGTCACACAAATCACGTCTGAGAGCCTGATGGTATATGGTTGGGGAATTTTGAAATCCCTGTGGCATACGTGTCCACTGATATTGTTCATAGTCAACTGTGAAAGCTAACCATGGCTGGCTGTCAGCGTGCAAGGGTACAGAAAAGAATCCATTAGACATATCAATTACTGAAAAAACCTTACAATCTAATGGTAAGCCATTACAAATTGTAGATGGATCTGCTACTAGGGGGGTGATTTTTTCAATATGCTTATTGGCTACTCTGTAGTCTATTGTGAGTCTCCATGACCCATTGGCTTTCTTGATGGGCCATATAGGTGAATTACAGGGACTATTGGTTTTAACGAGCACTCCTTGCTTCAGCAATTTTTCTACAATAGGTTTGACTCCCTGTATAGCTTCCTTACTGATCGGGTATTGTTTGGTAACAGGAGGGGCGGTTCCTGTTAATTTGGCTGGTTCTACACTTGTGAGAAACCCGCAATCATCTTTGTCTTTAGCCCAAATTGGATGATTCTGTAAGAAAGCATACTCAGGAGTGATTGCATTACTGGTAGAAACTTGTGCTGAAGCAATTTTTATGCTAGCAGATTCTGAGGACATGTCTAATGTTAGATGTACTTGTCTCAGTAGATCCATGCCTAGAATTGCACCTGTATTTAATGGAGCACATAACAATTTTGTAGTCAGAGTTTTCGGGCCTAATTGTACCTCTATGGGTGGAGTTTCATACAAAACAGAATCTTCACCTACTACACCAGTTAAACAAAGTTTAGTTTTCTTGTACGGAATGTTTAAATCTTTAGCCAATTTTGTAGGAACTACTGTGATTTCTGCACCTGTATCAAGCAAAAAGTCAATCTCTTTCTCTTGTATGCTACCTTTCACAAAAATTCTTTTGTCATTGTGATGTATTACAGGGGAAAGGTAGCTATTCACAGCCCCAACAATTAGTTTTTTTCCTGCTCTTTTTGTGCTCTTAGAAGAGCCTGAGCGAGCTGTCCTAACGTTTCACTGGTCACTGGTGGAACTACTTCAGGGTTGTAGGCGGGCTGAGAAGGAGCAAAATTATGCATAGCATTTCTTTTATTATCTTGCAACTTCTTCCTACACTCTTTCTCCCAATGTCCTAGTTTTCCACAATAATTGCATTTCCCTTCTTTTTTAGACCATCTCTTGTCTCGATTTGTTGTGCTAAACGTAGCTGCTGCTACTCTCACTTTTGCCTTAACATCAGAATCTCTTTCCCAAGTAGCTAACGTGTCTAAGTTACTTCTGAGAGTTTTGTTAGACCAAGTTAGATCTAGGAATGGCAAGGCTTTTCTGTACTCAGCTACAAGGCCATCTGACCAGATGCGGACTAAGGGTCCCTTGTCATCTAGCACACTTTCAGGATCATCAACTATTCCACTGTAAGTTACAGCTGACTGGCAAAACTTCTCAGTGTATTCACTTACAGTTTCCTCTTTCTTTTGTACACAGTTAGTGATTCTGGACCAGTCTATTTTGGGTCCCATAATATTCTTTAGAATTTTCAAAACACCTTCTCTCAAATCCGCTTTACTGGCATTTCGTAGTTCAGAAGTAACAGCAGACTCAAAACTGTTGAATTCAGATTCAGTTAGAATTTGTGACATCAGCTGTGTGACTTCTACTAACGACATGTCGTAGAGACGCATTTTGCTAATCAGTGCTCTTCTAAATTCACAAAAATTTGTGCGTGCTGAGGGTAAGCCCTGGGACAATCTCTCTATATCTTTAGGTTCCAGCATTTTTGCAATTGCTTGAACCTGGACAACAGCAGAGTTGGGAGGAACACTTTCAATTCCCTCAATTCCCTGAGATCTTCTCCTAGCACCACATACCTTCACCGAATCTACAGGCACATCAGTTACTGATTGGATGGCTACATCTTTTTCAAAGAAAGCTTGTAGGTCAGGATAAATGTTATCAGGCTGACTAACTTCCATATCAGTTTTTTCTAAAGCTTTGTTGTGGTTCAATTTCTTAGTCAAAGCGGATATTCTAGCCCGAAGCTCTTTGTTCTGTTCCTCTAGCTCTGAGTTACGCTGAGACTGTTGTGTAGCTAGCGCTAAACCAAATTCTCTGTGGCAGCAGATAATGCCTTTCACATTGTTCTTACGAATACATGCTCCAAGTACTTTTTTACACTCATCTACAGACCAAGTCTTGTCTGGATGGATCTCATATTTCTTAGTTAATTCTTGTCTAACTTTTTCAGTTACTATTAGGTTCATTTGCACTCCTAACAGTGATTTGAATTCGCTATCTGACCACAAAGGAGTTGCGAGACCACCTTTTTCAGTTGTGGGGATCAGCCTAGCGTTCTTTCTAACCATTTTGTGAGTTTCTTTGTTACCACACAATCACAACACTAAAACTTCTCTGATCAACAGAGGGTACGCTTGTTAACACAGATCAACTATAGTTAACCTTTCCTGAATTAACAGAAGACAACACAAACTACTAGCACTTTACACTAGTCTTCTCTGCCTAAACAGAGGGTAACAGATATTAGCACTTTACGCTAAACTTCTCTCCCTGAAGAGAGGATCAACAATTCTTCTCTGCCGAAACAAAGGATAACAGATATTAGCACGTAATGCTAATCTTCTCTATCTGAATAGAGGATAACTGATATTAGCACGTAATGCTAATCTTCTCTACCTGAATAGAGGATAACTGCTATTAGCACGTAATGCTAATCTTCTCTACCTGAAATAGAGGACAACTGATATTAGCACGTAATGCTAATCTTCTCTACCTGAAATAGAGGATAACTGATATTAGCACGTAATGCTAATCTTCTCTACCTGAATAGAGGATAACTTGTCTGTTAAACAAACCCTGCAGCTGTTTGTTAACACTTCTCTGGCGGCGCAGAGGATAACCACATGTACTGGCTTCTAATGGTTCTTTTGGATAGAGTGATACTCACCAACCCTTGGTACAGAAAGATTCAGTCTGGAACGAAGTCAGATCTTTGTTTAGCTTGTTGAGCTTCAATCTGGATTCAGGTGAGGAGCTCTATCCGGGTCACGGCACCAAAACTGTTGGAAATTTTTCTTAGAGACCAGGAGACGTTTTTGGATATCTTGAAGCAGAAGTTTTTCTTTATTCAGATACTCGCTGCTCTGCACTGCAGTCTTCAAAAAGTCGTCTAACTAAGGCAGTGATACATTGTAGTTTATATACATTTAGGGGGCAGTGCTTAGATCTGGAGACAAAGCACCTGGGTGACAACCCCAAACAAAGCATGCAAATGAAGTATTCAGGTATAGCAGCCTGCACCATTTACACCAGTCCTAATCCAATCATCATAACTACTCAAAGACTGGGCAGAGGTACCAAGAGCCATTACAAACAAAAGGTGAACATCTCAGTAATCTGGCTCATTTGACTTACAATAAGAGAACAGGAACTGGCAGGAACCTCTTGCTACAAACTTTGCTTGAGAGAATCATTTGTCTGATAACATCGTATTTACCTTAAATGCTAAATACAATATAATTCACCTTAGTTTTTATGTGATGCTATGTCAGAACATAAGATCAGCATATTTTCAACAGATTCTTAAATTTGTAATCCTTCACTAGTAACAATTAAATTATAGAGCTCTCTAATTGAATTAGAAAGCTCTGCAATTACATTCCTACCAGTAAGAATTAATTTAGAGAGCTCTACAACTCAATTCTTACTAGTAACAATGCCATTTAGAGAACTCTTTAATGCAATTATTACTAGTACTAGTTACTAGAATTGAATTTGAAGAGCTCTGTAATTTAATTAGAGAACTCTGCAATTGTATTCTTACTAGTAATAATTTAATTAGAGAACTCTCCAATTCAGTTCCTACTAGTAAAAATGCAATTACAGAGCTCTCTAATTCAATTCTTACTAGTAAGAAATCCAGTTACAGAGCTCTACAATTGCATTCTTACTAGTAAAAACACCATATTCATTAGATGCAATGAATGGTGGAATGAATGGTTCATTTAAAATACAGATTCATGCAAGTACGAAACATGTTTTAAGTCACGCAACAGTTCTGTTCCAACTTTGTTCTATTTGTGTTGGTGAAACAAAAACTGACAATATTGTGTCCAAAATGTAACTCATTAGGCTATATTAATTTCTTGTTTGTTGAACTGTAAAAAAAACAATAGCCTACCATATTCACGATCAAGCTCATCAGCTGATATTTGGAAAACGGCACTATTGCTTGTGTGAACTATCAGATGTTATAAATATTAAAAAATATGTTATAAATATTAAAGAACAAATTTGCCCTCATAACTTGAATTATATGGGCGTTCTAACTGCATTCCAAAAGGTTGATCATCATGCAGTAAATGCGTTTGGACTCTCAAGACCTGTTTTTTTATTTATTATTTATTATTTATTATTTATTTATTGGCAAAGTGACATGCTCAGTGTTAACAATTATGATATTAGTCCTATCTTAAAATCTTTTCTGTACGTGAATTCACCTTTAAAAATTACTTACAGTAGGCTATATAGATTACCTCCTGTAGGTTATATTTTAACTGTTTAAAGCATAATTGTTTTATAATGATTTTAATTAATATAATAAGCTACTTAATAGATAATACAGCATCAGTGTTGCTATTCATCATTAAAACTGTTTGAGTGAACAACTCGGAGGTGTAGCTCCCACTTTGTTGTTTTTAAGATTTATTTTTGCTGTTTTTTCTTTTATTTCAATAGGACAGTATACGTGAATTGTGGGGAGGGGTGTGGCAAAGACTACTTGCACTGAGCCTTGTGACGCACTTCCGTGTTGAAATCTTACGGCTCAGTTATTTCCCGTTATGTACATTTTCAGTGCGCTGTAATCATCTAGTTGAATTAAACACCTAATAAAATTAGATTTCGCGGAATAATTTCAAATTCGGAAATTTTCAGAGACAGGAAAAGACATATTCTGATGACTACTAAGTACAGAATTTTCCAGCCTCAACGGAACGTGAACGGAATGTTTAATCCAACATAAACCGATCAGTAGCTAGTCATCATACGTGATTGTTCACCACAGGGTGTCAGTGCTCTATAGTGGCCTAATCACGACGCTGCAGTTTGTGAGATCTGATGAATAAGATCATAATGAACCTTTATTTATCTGTATGAAATATGTTAGTCATTCTTCTTTATCATATTCTGCCATTATTTTACTGTATGTAGCCTAATGCCAAAATATGAATATTCAATAGTCGCACTGTCAGCGTGTTACTGTTAAAAAAATTATTTAAATGATTAACATCATTAAATAAGGCAGTTACTGCACATTTATTTAGCCATTTTAAACAATGGAATAAGCATTAGGGGCTCGGAAGACCACCAACGCACACAAGCAAATGCTACCAATAAAGCCAAAAATTGCAATTGATGTTAATCCATATAACCACAAATTAATTCGGATTTTACTACACAGTCCATAATTTAACGATGGTAGGCTATTTGTAGTAAAGGTGTCGTTATACAAATGGTAAAAATGGGAAAACATGGCACTTCTACTATAGTAAAACCATGGCTAATTTTCATAAGGGTGTATTCATGTTAACACAGAGAAATGCCAGCCCTAAAATGTAGTAATAATCTGCGTTCTCATGACAAACTGTCTGTATGTAGATGCGCTGAACGCTAACCGGAAACTACCGAGCCATAACAAGTAGAACGCGGAAGTAGTTGTGCAAGTAGATGAGCCCAAACTCGAACTCAGGACACCCATAATGCTAGGGCGTTATATATCAATGGACTGCCCAGGAGCAGGCAGGCATTCACCCATGTTATGAATATGCATGAGGCACAGTGAGGTCATGTTGAATAGAGAGCTCTACAATTAAATTTTTACTAGTAAGAATGCAATTACACAGCTCTACAACTGCATTCTTACTAGTAAGAATTACAGTTAAAGAGCTCTCTAATACAATTCTTACTAGTAACAATTGAATTAGAGAGCTCTGTAATTGAATTAGAGAGCTCTGCAATTGCATTCTTACTAGTAAAAATTCAGTTAGAGAGCTCTCTAATTCAAATTTTACTAGTAAGAATTAAAGTTACAGAGCTCTTTAATGCAATTTATTATGGCATGCCGTTTTAGTTTAAAATATTCTAAGCGTTACTCGTCGTAATTGCATTTTTACTAGTAACAATTCAATTAGAGAGCTCTATAATTACATTTTTACTAGTAAGAAGTCCAGTTACAGAGCTCTCTAATTCAATTCTTACTAGTAAGAAGTCCAGTTACAGAGCTCTATAATTGCATTCTTACTAGTAAAAACACATATTCATTAGATGCAAAACAGATTCGCGATTACACCCATTTCCCTTTCTAAATCCCGCCTTGCGGTGATGCACTTCAAAATAAAAGCCCCTTAAGCATGAATTAATAGTATTTTCATTGTGTCAGAATGTCCATAAAAGTGAGAAAACAGTGACCTTCTGACAGCTTGGATATGTTTTGTTTTTAAAAAATAATGTGTAATCACTAGATTCTTTACATGTTTATAGTCTTGAAATATGTATAAAAGCAAAGAAGACACACAAATGTTCGCTCTTAAAAAAAAGAAGAAAAAAAAAGTTTGCCAGACAAAATTTCATCTTATTTTGGTTTATTATGGAGTGTAATGTGCATGCAGAATTTTGAGCTACATATATATGTACATATGCCAATTAATAGGCTAGTCGATACTCTTGATAAAATGTGTTTAAAATTTCTTTATTTATTATTATTATTAGTATTAGTATTATTATTATTATTGTTGTTATTATTATTATTATTATTCCCAGACATTGGGAAAGAAATAAAATTGCGATATTATGTCGGATCAATAAACTTAATTAGGCGATATATTTAGCTGAGTATGCAATCGTCCTGGAATCAAGGCTGGTTTTGTCCTGTCTAAAACCACCAGTAGGTGGCAGCCCAACCCTGTCGAATGAATGGTTCATTTAAAACACAGATTCATGCAAGTACGAAACATGTTGTTTTAAGTCACGCAACAGTTCTGTTCCAGCTTTGTTCTATTTGCGTTGGTGAAACAAAAACGGACAATATTGTTTCCAAAATGTAACTCATTAGGCTATATTAATGTCATGTTTGTTGAACTGTAAAAAAGCAATAGCCTACCATATTCACGATCAAGCTCATGAGCTGATATTTGGAAAATGGCACTATTGCTTACGTGATATTGCTTAACTATCAGACAGGGGCGGATCTACCGGGGTGGCACAGGGTGGCTACTGCCACCCTAAGAAAAAGCTGTGCCACCCCACCTGCCACCCCAGAATTATCACAGAATAAAATATAAATGTAAGCAGTGTTTCTTGTGCTACTTTTCAGCCTTAGCAATGACAGCGTAACGCAAAATAATGGCAAAAAACACGTCTTTTAATAAAATGTGCACGATAGTTGCACGCGCACGCAGCGCGCCCAGCGTATTCGACTTCATGACAAATGACTCTTATGAACCGGTTCTTTTCGGAGTCAAAAACACAAAGCGCGGCCCAGCTCACTAATGAATTGTTTCACATTTGTTCGTGAATCAGATAATTACTGCTTCTGGGCTAACTCAGAAGTCCTCTGAGACATCTAATCCCGTCCAGATATGTCTGAGATTTATCGCGTAATTGTTTGGTGATCCGCTCGCTCCACTTTCATCATGGATATAGGTCCTTTTGCCATATCCGACGAAACAATAATAGCTTGAAAGCACTAAGAAAATGCCGATCACGGAAACTAATATCAGAGTTAGGTAAGCATCTGGTCGTATTGCAGTTTTCTCGATTGTTAACACAATGTAACTGATGTTAGTTGGCTTATATTCCCAAACCATTCATTCAGTGCTAAAAACAAAGACACATGTCTCAAAAAGTTTAACAATAAGTAAGTTAAACATTAAGTAGCAAAACTGATCACAGAATCAGAATCTCTGCATCCAACAACGGAGAGAGGAGAGAAATTAACGAATCATTTACATGGGTATTATACTTACACATACAGTATAATTACATAGTACAGTACCAGTACATTAGATGATGGAAATTTAACTATTCTACACTGCCCTTCAAAAGTTTGGAAACACCCCTGGCAAAGTGTGGTTTTGGATGATATCAGCATAAATCCTTATAAATTTTTGGTGCAAATACATTAAAGTAACTTGACATTATCATTGAAGACCAGCAATAATTATTTTCATTTTGATTACATAATAATGGCAGTATATACATGTCAATATACATGCCTGGTTACTGGTTTAAACTTGCAGGTTTTTAAAAGATTTTTGGGTCAGCACACCTTAATAGCTTCAACAACTGATTGCCAATTAAGTTTAGAATGCAATGAATTTAGGCCCACATTATGCAGAGCTGTAATAGCTGCTAATGGTGGATATTCTGATTAATTGAAAATGTAAGTTTTTTTTCTGTGTATAAACTGTTTATGTAATAAAATATGTTTTTGTAGTTTGTGTTGTCCCTTATCAGTGCAAAATTATCACAAATTAAAAAGGATGAATGCTAATAAATTTATACCATCTAAGTAATAATTAAAGAGAATCGCATGTCTTCTTTAGTGATACAAGCTCAGAAACATTTATTGTATAACCTGTTAAAGTTTTTTTTTTTAAATTGTTTATTGACTTGTTGCCATGATGAACACTGAAATGTTGTTATTTATTTTTCATTTTAAACAGTATAGATTATTACTTAATGGTAATGCAGTATTTGTGAACACAACTGTGTATGTCAGACTATAAATCCCCAAAAAATATGCATGGGGGCTTTCTTTGGTGTTGCCACCCCTCATAGACCCCATGCCACCCCTTTGCCACCCTAAAAATTATTTTCTAGATCCGCCCCTGCTATCAGATGTTATAAATATTAAAAAATATGTAATAAATTTTAAAGAACAAATTTGCTCTCATAACTTGAATTATAGGGGTGTTCTAACTGCATTCCAAAAGGTTGATCATCATGCAGTAAATGCGTTTGGACTCACAAGACGTGTTTTTATTTATTTATTGATTGATTGATTGATTGATTGATTGATTGGCAAAGTGAGTGACATGCTCATGTGTCAACAATTATGATATTAGTCCTATCTTAAAATCTTTTCTGTATGCGAATTGACCTTTAAAAATTACTTACAGTAGGCTATATAGATTACCTACTGTAGGTTATATTTTAACTATTTAAAGCATAATCGTTTTATAATGATTTTAATCAATATAATAAGCTATTCATCATTAAAAACTGTTTGAGTGAACAACTCAGAGGTGTAGCTCACACTTTGTTGTTTTTAATATTTATTTTTGCTGTTTTTACTTTTATTTCAATAGGACAGTATTAGTGAATTGTGGGGAGGGGTGTGGGATGGACTACTTGCACTGAGCCTCGTGACGCACTTCCATTTTGAAATCTTAAGACTCTTACATTATTTCACGTTATGTACATTTTCAATGCGCTGTAATTATCCAGTTGACTTAATAAAATTAGATTTCGCGGGATGATTTCAAATTCGGAAATTTTCAAAGACAGGATCTGAGAAAGCTGTGGGTAGTACGTGATTGTTCACCACAGGGTGCCAGTGCTCTATTGGCCTAATCGCGACGCTGCAGTTTATGAGATCTGATGAATAAGACCATAATGAACCTTTATTTATCTGTATTAAATATGTCATTCTTCTGTATCATATTCTGTCATCATTTCACTGTATGTAGTCTAATGCCAGAATATGAATATTCAATAGTCGCACTGTCAGCGTGTGACTGTTAGAAAAATTATTTAAATGTTTAGCATCGTTAAATAAGGCAGTTACTGCACATTTATTCAGCCATTTTAAACAATAGAATAAGCAGTAGGGGCTCGGAAGAGCACTACTGCACACAAACAAATGGTTACTACCAATAAAGCCAAAAATTGCAATTGGTGTTAAACCATATAACCACAAATTAACTCGGGTTTTACTACACAGTCCATAATTTAACGATGGTGGGCTATTTGTAGTAAAGGTGTTGTTATACAAATGGGAAAACATGGCACTTCTACTATAGTGAAACCATGGTTAATTTTCGTAAGGGTGTATTCAAGTTAATGCAGAGAAATGCCAGCCCTAAAATGTAGTAATAATCTGCGTTCTCATGACAAACTGTCTGTATGTAGGTGCGCTGAACGCTAACCGGAAACTACCGAGCCGTAACAAGTAGAACGCGGAAGACGAGCCCAAACTCGAACTCAGGACACCCATAATGCAAGGGCATTATACATCAATGGACTGCCCAGGAGCCTATCAGGACAGGCATTCACCCATGTTATGAATGTGCATGAGGTGCAATTATCATAATGAGGTCCTGTTGAACAGAGAGCTCTACAATGCAATTCTTACTAGTTAGAATCGCTATTGTAGAGCTCTACAATTACATTTTTACTAGTAAGAATGCAATTACACAGCTCTACAACTGAATTCTTACTAGTAAGAGATACAGTTAGAGAGCTCTGTAATACAATTCTTACTAGTAACAATTGAATTAGAGAGCTCTGTAACTGAATTAGAGAGCTCTGCAATTGAATTCTTACTAGTAAAAATTAGGTTAGAGAGCTCTCTAATTCAAATTTTACTAGTAAGAATTAAAGTTAGAGTATGGCAAGCCGTTTTAGCTTAAAATATTCTAAGTGTTACTCGTCGTAATTGCATTTGTACTAGTAATAATTGAATTAGAGAGCTCTATAATTACATTTTTACTAGTAACAATGGCAATTAGAGAGCTCTCTAATTCAGTTCTTACTAGTAACAATTATAATTAGAGAGCTCTCTAATTTAGTTAAAGAGCTCTGCAGTTGTATTTTTACTAGTAAGTTCTGAATTATAGAGCTCTCTAATTTAGTTCTTACTAGTAACAATTAGAATTAGAGAGCTCTCTAATTTAATTCTTACTAGTAACAATTGAATTAGAGAGCTCTGCAATTACATTCTTACTAGTAAGAATTCATTTAGAGAGCTCTACAACTCAATTCTTACTAGTAACAATGCCATTTAGAGAGCTCTTTAATGCAATTCTTACTAGTAAGAATTAAATTAGAGAGCTCTCTATTTGAATTAGAGAGCTCTGCAATTGTAATCTTACTAGTAATAATTTAATTGGAGAGCTCTACAATTTAGTTCCTACTAGTAACAATGTACATTGGAGAGCTCTCTAATTAAGTTCTTACTAGTAAAAATGCAATTACAGAGCTCTCTAATTCAATTCTTACTAGTAAGAAATCCAGTTACAGAGCTCTACAATTGTATTCTTACTAGTAAAAACGCATATTCATTAGATGCTAAGCAGATTCGCGATTACACCCATTTCCCTTTCTTAATCCCGCCTGCGGTGATGCACTTCAAAATAAAAGCCCCTTAATTAATAGCATTTTAATTGTATTAGAATGACCATAAAACTGATATGACAGCTTGGATATGTTTTGTTTTTAAAAAATTATATTTCATCACTAGATTAATTTACATATGTATAGTCTTGAAATACTTAAAAGCAAGGAAGACACACAAATGTTCACTCTAAAAAAGCTAATGTCGGTCAAAATGTCTCGTAATTATGAAGTTTACCAGACAAAATTTCATATCATTTTGGTGTTTATTATGCACTGTAACATGCATGCAAAATTTTGAGCTACATATATAGGCTAATTAATAGGCTAGTTGACACTCTTGATAAAATGTGTTTAAAATTTCTTTATTTTTAATTTTTTTAATTTTCTTTTTTTTTTTTTTTTTTTTTTTGGTCAAACATTGGGAAAGAAATAAATTTGCGATATTATGTTTAATCGATAAGCTTAATTAGGAGACATATTTTGCTGAGTATGCGATTGTCCTGGAATCATGGCTGGTTTTGTCCTGTCTAAAACCACCAGTAGGTGGCAACCCAAACCTGTCGTAAAATGAAAGATTAATTTCAAACAGATTCATGCAAGTACGAAATATGTTGCTCTGAGACGTGCAGCAGTTCGGTTCCAGCATTGTTCTATTTGTGTTGGTAAAACACAGCAAAAACGGACAATATTGTGTCCAAAATGTAATTCACCTATGCTATATTAATTTCTTGTTTGTTGAACTGTAAAAAAAAAAATAATAATAATAATAAAAAATAAATAGCCTACCACATTCACGATCAAGCTCATGAGTTAATATTTTGAAAACGGCACTATTGTTTGCGTGATAATGCTAAATGGGAGCGCACAAGCTGCCAATATTTCAGAGACAGACCAGCTTTTTATTTAAAAAAAATGCAAGAATAGCATACAAGCAACACATCACACTGAAGAGCAATAAAACTGACGTTCAAGGTGTTTATGATGATAACGATATTTTATTGCACAATAATAAAAACAAAAACAACAATAAAACATTAAAAATGAAATTAAAACAGTATTCTGAGCATTTCTCCAGCAGTAACGTGCAGCCGCCGGCAGATTATCAGTTAAAAGAATCTAATTAACCTTAGACGATCCCCTACCATACCAGTATAATGCTATTCAATCACTGCGCTCAAATCTGGAGGAAATGTCACGTTTTAAAGCTGGTCTGTCTTTGAAGTATTGTGCATACGCAGCTTGTGCGCTCCCATTTAAATCATGAAATGTGCGTCGGAATATCAGGACAACATTTTTCCTTGTTTCGTCATACCCGATTAATGATCGGAAACTGTGTTTAATATGTTTTGATGAAACATCTATGATGAATTGTTCATTAATAAATCACAACCATCCCGTGCTATGGGCACTACCATTCATACAGGCTACAGCAGAAGTTATCTTACACAACTATTCGACGCTTCCAGGTTGCGAACGCGGACCGTGAAAAAGGCCCATTATGATATTAGTCCTAGCCTAAAATCTTTTCTGTACGTGAATTCACCTCCTCACAAATAATACAGTAGGATATATAGATTCCCTAGGTTATATTTCAACTGTGTAAAGCATAATCATTTTATAATGATTTTAACCAATATAGGTCAATTTAATCAATAGGCTACATAATAGATCATTATAGCATCAGTGTTGCGATTAAAAACTGATTGAGTCAACAACTCGGAGGTGTATATATCATGTCCACTCCATATATCAATGGAGTGCCCAGGAGCCTATCAGGACAGACTTTCACCCATGTTATGGATATGCATGAGGCGCAATTATCATAATAAGGTTGTGTTGAATAGAGAGCTCTACAATGCAATTCTTACTAGTAAGAATGGCTATTGTAGAGCTCTACAATTACATTTTTACTAGTAAGAATGCAATTACACAGCTCTACAACTGCATTCTTACTAGTAAGAAATACAGTTAGAGAGCTCTCTAATACAATTCTTACCAGTAACAATTGAATTAGAGAGCTCTGTAATTGAATTAGAGAGCTCTGCAATTGCATTCTTACTAGTAAAAATTCTGTTAAAGAGCTCTCTAATTCAAATTTTACTAGTAAGAATTAAAGTTAGAGAGCTCTTTAATGCAATTTGTACTAGTAACAACTGAATTAGAGAGCTCTCTAATCGAATTAGAGAGATCTGCAATCACATTCTTACTAGTGACAATTGAAATAGAGAGCTCTACAATTGAATTCATACTAGTAAGAATTACAATTAGATAGCTCTTTAATGCAGTTATTACTAGTAACAACTAATTCGAACTCTAATTCAATTTTTACTCTTTAATTTAATTACAGAGCTCTGGAACTAAACATATCTTCAATGTGTGTTTTTTTTTTACTAGTAAAAATTGAATTATAGAGCTCTGTAATTGTATTTTTGTTAGTAAGAATTAAATTAGAGAGCTCTCTGTTTGGAATTGTTACTAGTAAAAATGTAATTAAAGAGCTCTCTAATTGGAATTGTTACTAGTAATAACTGCATTAAAGAGCTATCTAATTGCAATTCTCACTAGTAAAAATTCAGTTGTAGAGCTCTGTAATTAAAAATGACTGGATGTCAGTGGAGACATATGACTAGTAAAAATTAATTTGTAGAGCTCTCTAATTGGAATTGTTACTAGTAAGAATTGAATTAGAGAGCTCTGTAATTGGAATTGTTATTAGTAATAATTGAATTAGAGAGCTCTGTAATTATAATTGTTACTAGTAAGAACTGAATTAGAGAGCTCTCTAATTGGCATTGTTACTAGTAAAAATGTAATTATAAAGCTCTCTAATTGAATTTTTACTAGTAAAAATGCAATTACGATGAGCTTGCCATAGTTTTTACTAGTAAGAATTCCATTTAGAGAGCTCTCTAATTTAATTGTTACTAGTAAGAATGGATTTAGAGAGCTCTTTAATTCAATTGCAGAGCTCTGCAATTAAACGTATCTTTAATGTGTTTTTTACTAGAAAAAAAAATGTAATTATAGAATTAGAATTAAAAGAATTAAATTAGAGAGCTCTCTATTCGGAATTGTTACTAGTAAAAATTATATTGTAGAGCTCTGTAATTAAAAATGAATGGAAGTCAATAGAGACATATGACTAGCAAAAATTCATTTCTAGAGCTCTAGAGTAAGATTCTTCTAGAGTAAAAATTGAATTAGAGATCTCTGTAATTGTAATTCTTACTAGTAAGAACTGAATTAGAGAGCTCTCTAATTGTAACTGTTACTAGTAAAAATTTAATTGTAGAGCTCTCTAATGGAATTGTTACTAGTAAAAATGCAATTATGACAAGTAATGCTTGGAATATTTTAAGCCAAAACGGCTTGCCATATTGCCAACATTTAAACATATGAATTGTTGATATCAACAATTAAATAGTTGATATCAACAATTTAATCGTTGATATCAGGAATTACATTTCCATACTACCGACACGAATTCTTGATATCAAAAATGACGTCATCGCTCGCAGAAATACATTTATGATATAAAAAATGAAATTACAACTAGAAATAAACATACTTCTTGATATCTGTAACTTAATTCCTACATGTTAAAATTAAATTTTCACTAGTAAAAATTGTTATTTCTGATATCATTAATTCCTTTTTGGATATGGCATAATTTAACAAGTGCTGTCCCTTATGAATGTTTAAATACCAGACTATGGCGGATAGACGACAAGGTACAGAAAACAAAAGAGAACAGCACATTTGATTGCCCTCTCATAAAAATAAAACACTACTGCAGGCTATTTTTAATAATTATTTTGTTTTCATTTTGGCAGAGACTACTTACAATAATTCTGCCTACCAGTGTGTGGTAACTTTAGACAATACTGCAAAAACCATCTAATTGCTATCAGCCTCAGTGGCGCAGTTAGTAAAACATAAAACAGTTCCTTTTTGACGTGATAGATCAATTCCAGAAGTTCAATTCCGCCTTATGCTGACATCATTCTGCTCTCTTTTCACATCCCGTATTACATCAGAAAGGCATTTATTTTCAATAAAAATGAAGGAAAAGGAAAAGTGGAAAATAACTTGTTTATTGGTGAAGGTTAGGGTTAGTTGTAGGGGCGGCATCCATTTAGTTTTTTTTTCCATTGCTAACATCCTATTGTCCAGTCTCTAGTCACATTTTCAAAACTCTAAACACAATTACCACAACTTCAGTCTGTTGTCAACTTACCATTAACACAATTTGTGTTGTTTTCAAACAATATGCAGTCAATTACCATGTTTCTAAAATGCTTACATTTTCTTTTCATACAAGCTTACCCAAAACCAAAATCATGGATCTTTTTAGTCTCATTTACAAATGCTTAAACACAGCATGTCAGAAATGAAGACCTAATGTTCCGAACCCTAAATACAGTGTAAACCTTCTACTTCTGCAACAACAACAGCTCAAAAGTATTGAAAAAAATCTCTCTATATAAAACATTGTAACAACTGATAAGCATTTTTAAGTAACAGATCAATTAAATATTTAGATATAGCTGATTCCAGTCTCAGTTGGAGGAATAATCAAGTGTTGAAGCTCTTTCCATTACATCAACAGAGTAAAAAAAGACCTCTTTGAATTGGTTTTGTGGATGCAGAACAACATAAAGAATCAGAGAGAGAAAAAATAATGCCTGGGAGAGGGAGAGAAATAGGAGGTAGAGGAGTAGTTGGAGTAGTGGAACCTACAAAAGCTTATTTCTGCCATATAATGGGTAAAGGGTAATTGTGACTTTTTTATCTCACAATTCTGATAAAGTCTGAATTGCAAGTTGTAAACTCGCAATTCCTAGAATAGAAGTCTGAAATGTGAGATAAAAAAATAAAAAGGTCACAATTATCGTTTTATATATATATATATATATATATATATATATATATATATATATATATATATTTTTTGTTTTTTTTTTTTTTTTCTGTGATGGAAAAAAGCTTGCGTAGTGGTCAAAGGCCATGTATGTTGGAATTTTTGTTGATCGCTGCCATCAGCTACCATGGGGGCACTATCCACATCCAACCCTATGAATTTCTGCATAGGGGACCCTATCTTTTTCTATTGTACATTCTATAAAGTAATGACTCATTCAGTTTTAGATAGTATGTTGCCAAGAAAGAACACATTCCACACTTAAACATGTAAAATGGGTTTCAGTTAAAGGTAAACTCAAGGCAAAATGCCAAAATAAAAATAATAAAAAAAAAAAATAAATAAAAAAAAACAATTAATTTGTATGTTGTCTGTTATATGCGGTTAGAACTAAAACATGACAAGTAATGCAGTTTTTGTAAAGCCATCAACTGTTAGTATTTTGACAATCACTGTGCTATGATTGACTGTATAATTCTGTTGTATAGAAACTAGTGCTAATGTTTTGACCAGATGACTCGATTTTGAATCTGGTTTGCTGTGTTTTGATAGAGCTGATATATGTAGAAAAAGATGTTCAGCATTTTGAAATGTATTTAGCAAAATGTGGTTTTGGCCAGAAAATGAACTGTTTGGCTATTTGTGTGATGTAGATGTGTTGCTGTGTTAAGAGTTTAGAAAAAGTACTTTACGTATTGGTAAACGCTTGTTAGCAATTGAAAAAAACACATAATTTTAATAAAAATTGTAATTTACACTCAATACATTATTATTGTATACTGTAGGCTACTACAATACTGAGGTGCAGATATCGGCCACTATTTGCACTAGTAGTGAAAAGTAGTATAAACAGCATTAAACTACTATTACTGCAAAGAAAATACTCCTATTATTAAATAGTGTAAATAGATTCAATTGCTAAGAAAATATGCTATTTTTACTTAGTGTAAATATAATTCATTGTATTCATTGTATTCACTGAATTTAAATAGCCACTGCCAAAATCAAATTCTAAACTATTAGCCATTTCAACTGGAAAAAAAAGGCTGTGATATTAATTTTATCTACTAGAGGGAGCCACAGGATAAGGAATCTTCTAAGCCTAGTCTCTTTTTTTTTTTTTTTTTTTTCAGTTTTATTGAAAATAAATGCAATAAATGTGTAGTATCGTAGTGTAGCGAAGGTGTAGCATAGTGTACTAGTATCATATTCTTAGTGTGCATAGAAATATGTGAAATGCTGATAGATCATTACTTTTTTTTTTATACATTTATTCCAATAAAACACACTTGTCAAGTTTCCAGACATGATTAAATAGTGCTGTACTACGAAGACACCATTTTATGTATCACTTTTGAGATAAGTATAGTATGTATACTTGTGTGTGTGTGTATATATATATATATATAGTCTGTAGTCCATTTTATTTTTGTTTTACCAAAACAACACTCAGTGTTGAAAAGAATAGTAGGGACACATTTTCAAAACAGACAAATTATTTATTAATTATTTTATGATACAATTGTTGTTAGGTCTGAAGTAAACACATTTATAGTTACAAAGTAAAACAATAACAACAACAATATAGGAAAAAAAAAATAGAGTCAGTGTGTACAATAAATGTACAGTAAAAAAATAAATTAGTAAATAAATAACGCACCTGCCTTAAAACATAGAGAAACGCTGGCGCGAATATGGGCAGGCAATATGATGACTTATTCATGTAAATATAATGATATTAAAAAAAAAAAAAAGTCCAGCAAAATGTTCAAAACTTATTTTGAGCCATAATATAATTTTCATGTTTCATTGACAAAACGAATAAAAAAAGGAGGAGACGTTTCTGCTCATACACGTTCTTCCGCCATCTTTGGCCTATACGGATGCTAAAAAGAGGATTATGGAAAAACCAGATCTCATCATTATTCATGATCTCATGATCTCCCATAGCTATTCTTACCTGTAAAAATGGCATTTCTAGAGATCTGTAAAAGTATTTTTACTAGTTAAAATATTACTTGAGATATCAGTAATTTTATTTTCACTAGTTCCAAGGGCAATCTCAGATATCACCTGCCTTTCTTGATATCAATAATTACTTTGTTACTAGTAAAAATGTTAATTCTTGATATCTGTAATTATATTTCAACGTGTTACATTTGTTATTTCTGATATCTAAAATGACTTTTGTTACTAGTAACAATCACATTCATGATATCAGAAATTAACATTGTCACTAGTGACAATTAAATAGTTGATATCAATAATTAAATTGTTGCTATTAAGTATAGACGTATAGTAACCATGTGATTACTGATATGAAAAATGAAAAAAAGGTTTACAATTAAAGTTGAATGGCGGCCTATGGTGACATTTAACTAGTGAAAATATAATTACAGATATCAAGAATTATATTTTTGACTAGTTGAAATTTATTTCCTGATATCAATAATTAGCATTTTAAGTGGTGAAAATTGAATTGTTGATATTAAGAATTCATATCCTGTATATATATATATATATATATATATATATATATATATATATATGTATATTGCATCCCTGTATAAATTTGATTGATTTGAAGAACTTTATAACTTTAATGTACTTGAAGTGTGTCTTAAGCACTAGGGAAAATATCGGAGCGGGACTTGGAACGGATCAGATCAGGGCCACAAAAAGCCTAATTGGGGAAATTCCTAATCTTAATATATAAGATCAGTTCTTTTTTAACACCAACAATGCATATTTTGTACCATAATTTATTATAGCATGGTATATTGTTATATTGTTATATCTCTAATATATACACACAGACACTGAACAGCTATGAAAATCTGATCTGATTTAACTCTTTTCTACAGTGTCTACAGGCTCTGGATTTCCTCCATTCTAATCAGGTGATTCATAGAGATATCAAAAGTGATAACATTCTGCTGGGCATGGACGGTTCAGTGAAACTGAGTAAGTTACATGCAATCCAAACCTATTAAACTGCCTTTTATTTTTTGTCACTGATGTTACAAACACAACTCACATTTTCTTTAGAAATGTCCTGTTATACATCAAAGACCAAGATATTAACCCTCTCTTTCTTTCTGAAGCGGATTTTGGGTTCTGTGCTCAGATCACACCTGAGCAGAACAAGCGTAGCACAATGGTGGGCACACCTTACTGGATGGCCCCAGAGGTCGTAACCCGGAAAGCATATGGCCCTAAAGTAGACATCTGGTCCCTGGGTATCATGGCGATTGAAATGGTGGAAGGAGAGCCACCATACCTGAATGAGAACCCACTCAGGGTAAGACCTTGCGGACCTTTTAAATCGCAAAACAATCGTAAACACAGTAATTCCTAAAACAAACTGAAGCTGATTAGCCTTTTGCCTGATAAGTAAGTAGTAAAGCAAGTAGTAAATTGATCATTTAATAGAATATTTGTTAACACTTTACAATAAGGGTACATGAATAATCATGTACTAATGTCTAAATTAATCAGTGTTGGGGAGTAACTAGTTACATGTAACGGAATTATGTAATTACAAAATAAATATAACTGTAATTAGTTACAGTTACTGAGAAAAAATGTGTCATTAAATTAGTTACTTTTGAAAATGATTACAAAGGGGGTTACATCTTTTTTTTTTTTTCACACACACCCACATACAGATTTAATTGACATTTCCTGATTTGCATTGGCTGCTCTAAAATGAGACACCAATGTTTCAGGAGTTTAGGACACAGAATAGGACACATGCTTATTCCTAACTGTTTTAATTCCTATTTGGTAATTCCATCTATGCATTTTGTTTGATGTAATGAAAAAAAAAAAAAAAAAAAAAAAAAAGAAAAAAAGTTTGCTATTAGTATCCAAAATTACAGAATTTAAATGTAAAAGTACACATGAAACTAATAAGATGTATCTTAACATTTTATTTATTTTATTTTTTTTTTGTCTTCATTTACAGTGTCAAAACTATTAAACTTTTGTTCTACTGCATTAATGTTTTTCCCTTTTGACAGGCCCTATATTTAATTGCAACAAACGGCACTCCAGAGCTACAAAATCCGGAGCGGCTGTCCTCAGTGTTTCGAGACTTTCTGAACCGCTGTCTGGAGATGGATGTAGACCGGAGAGGGTCAGCTAAAGAATTATTGCAGGTAACAAACTATGTTTCATACATCTGTAAATTCCAATAATTAAAAACTGAACTCATATTTCATAACATATTGAAAATTAGTATCTGACAAAAACAGCGGCAGGTTCTATGCTAAATTTATACAGTGTACAGTACTTTACACTGCTCTATATTAGCACTTTAATAGATTATAGAAATATTTGTTCCTATAACCCTATTATGTGCACTACACTACTTCAGCTAACAAGCTGAAAACACCAAAAAAGTCTGCCAAAATGATAATATAAGATTGGTGAATTTTAGCAGGTTTGACTCTTATTTGTTTTGTGTTGCTTTCCACTTATTCCAACAAATGCAAAGTTGTTAAAACACAATTTGTCATGTGTGAACAAGGTCCTCCCTACATGCCTAAATTAAATTGTTGTACTTCACACAATAGCCACCAGTTAAAACAACATTTTGTAGCTCAAAACACAGTAGCTAGACAAGATAAAACAAATTTTTTAGGACACTTCAACCTGGCAATTGGTGTCTTGAATCAATCTTCAATTATGCCTAGGGTTATAGATTATTACATTATATGTATAAAATAGAGGGGAGTGGGGGCAGAGCTGGGAGAGAGTTTAGCTTCCTGATGGCCTGATGGGTGTCACAGTACAGGAAGTCTGTGGGGCAGAAGAGGGGAGTGGAGGCAGAGCCGGGAGAGAGTTTAGCTTCCTGACAGCCTGATGGAAGAAGCTGTCCTTCAGTCTGCTGGTCCTGGCCTGGAGACTCTGCAGTCTCCTCCCTGATGGCAGCAGGCTGAAGAAGCTTTGCATAGGGTGGGAGGGATCAGCTGCTATACAGAGGGCTTTTTTGGTGAGACGGGTGCTGTAAATGTCCTGGAGGGAGGGAAGAGGGACACCAATGATCCTCTCAGCTGCTTTCACTATGCGTTGGAGAGTTTTTTGGCAGGAGGCATTGCAGGCTCCAAACCACACAGTGATGCAGCTCGTCAGGATGCTCTCGATGGTGCCTCTGTAGAAGGTGTACATGATGGGGGCCGGTGCTCTTGCTCTTCTCAGTTTGCGGAGGAAGTAGAGACGCTGCTGTGATTTCTTAGCCAGTGCAGTGGTGTTGTTCGTCCAGGAGAGATCCTCAGTGATGTGCACACCCAGGAACTTGGTGCTACTCACTCTCTCCACAGACGCACCGTTGATGGTCAGAGGAGCATGCTGAGTGTGCGCTCTCCTGAAGTCAACAACAATCTCCTTCGTTTTCTCCACGTTCAGAGAGAGATTGTTGTCTCTGCACCACATGGCCAGGCGGCTCACCTCGCTTCTGTAGTCGGCCTCATCCCTTTTGCTAATGAGACCCACCACAGTCGTGTCGTCCGCAAACTTGATGAAGAGGTTGGAGTTGTGTGATGGTGTGCAGTCGTGGGTCAGCAGAGTGAAGAGGAGGGGGCTCAGCACACATCCCTGAGGGGCCCCCGTGTTAAGAATGATGGTGCTGGAAGTGTTACTGCCGACCCGTACTGCTTGTGGTCTTCCGGTGAGGAAGTCCAACAGCCAGTTACACAGTGAGGTGTTGAGCCCCAGCTGGACCAGTTTTTGTGTGAGCTGTTGGGGGATTATGGTGTTAAATGCTGAACTGAAGTCTATGAACAGCATTCGGACGTATGAGTCTTTTTTGTCCAGATGTGTGAGTGCTGAGTGGAGTGCAGTGGAGATGGCGTCATCAGTCGAGCGGTTGGGCCGATACGCGAACTGAAAGGGGTCCAGGGAGGGGGGCAGGACAGACTTGATGTGTTGCATGACTAGCCGTTCAAAGCACTTCATGAGGATGGGAGTAAGTGCAACAGGACGGTAGTCATTAAAGCAGGAGGGAGATGACTTTTTTGGGACCGGAATGATGGTGGTGGCTTTGAAACAAGTTGGGACGACGGCCTGGTTGAGAGAAATATTGAAGATGTCTGTGAAGACATCAGTGAGTTCCACTGCACAGTCCCTCAGTACGCGACCAGGAATGTTGTCAGGACCCGGAGCTTTGCGTGCGTTGATCCTGCTGAGGGATCTCCTCACACTGTCTGGGGACAGAGTCATCACCTGGTCACCAGGAGGGGGTGGGGTCTTTTGTGCAGTGGTGCTGTTTTGCACTTCAAAGCGAGCGAAGAAGGTGTTTAGCTCGTTCAGCAGGGAGATGGTGCTGTCACAGGTCTGTGGTGGGGGCTTGTGATCTGTGATGGTCTGTATGCCCCGCCACAGGCTCCGTGTGTCTCTGCTGTCTTTGAAGTGGTGGGATATTCCCCTGGAGTACTGTCTCTTAGCCTCTCTGATGCCACGGGACAGGTTGGCCCTAGCCGTCTTCAGGCTCGCCTCATCTCCAGTTCTGAAGGCAACGTTGCGAGCTTTCAGCAGCCTGTAGACCTCCCCTGTCATCCATGGTTTTTGGTTGGCACGGACAGTGATGGTTTTAGTGACTGTTACATCCTCAGTGCATTTCTTGATGTAGGCTGTAACAGTCTCTGCGTACTCCTGGAGGTCGGTGGTGTTATTGTAGGTGGCAGCCTGCTTAAACATACTCCAGTCTGTGGTGTCAAAGCAGTCCTGTAAAGCCTCTGAAGACCCTTCCGGCCACACTTGTATCTGCTTACGAACCGGTTTGGTGACTTTAACGAGTGGTCTGTAAGCAGGCATTAGCATGACAGTGATGTGGTCCGAGGCGCCGAGGTGGGGGAGGGGGAAAGCTTTGTAAGCTCCTTTCTGGGTGGTGTAAACAAAGTCCAGTGTGTTATTTCCCCGTGTTGGAAAGTCTATGTGTTGCTGTATTTTGGGAAACACACTCTTTAAGTCTGCATGATTGAAATCCCCAGCCACGATGAGAAAAGCATCAGGGTGGGCTGTCTGCTGCTCACTTATGTGCTGGTACAGTTCATTCAGTGCCTCACTCCTGTTGTTGCCATTGGAGGTGGGAGGGATGTACACAGCACACAGCAGTATGGCTGTATATTCCCTCGGTAGATAGAACGGCCGGCACTTAATAACCATAAACTCCAACACTGGTGAGCAGTATTTGCAGACCGCAACAGCATCGCGGCACCAGGCGTCATTGATGTAAATACAAAGTCCGCCACCGCGGGTCTTACCTCCCGCGACAACAACTCTGTCAGCACGGTAGCATGTTAGCTGGTCGAGCTGAATGGCGCGGTCCGGGACACTGTCGCTGAGCCATGTTTCCGTGAACACAAAAACACAACAGTCCTTTACATTCCTCTGAGATGAACGTAGTAGTCGGATGTAGTCCAGTTTGTTGTCTAGTGAGCATACGTTGGCCAGAACGATGGAGGGGATAGCGGGTTTGTGTGGGCTAGCCGCTAGCCTAGCTCGGATGCCTCCGCGCTTACCCCTCTTCTGCTTCCTCTCACGCCGTTTGAGGCGCCTCCATTGTGGGCGAGGTGCAGGAGTGGGGGTCGGTGATTGAGTAGGCCTCCGGAGCAGACTCAGATCATTCAGCTCTTCGGCGTCCGCGGAGTTTAACTTAAAAAGTTTGTTCCTGCCGATGTTGAGCAAAAATGTTCGGCTATACGCGCGCTTAAAGACAGATAAACGCGACGAAGACGTACAAAAACACTGCGACTTACAGGACGAAAAACACGAAAACACCGTTTTGTCGGGAGAGAGAGAAGCCGCAGCGTGTGCACGCGCCGCCATCTTGGATATGCTTTGTAAGCATGCACTTAATTGTTCCCTGCAGGTATTCATGAGATGATAGTCTGTGAGGCAAAATACCCATCACAACCCTTTACACTCAATATGCTATTATATAGCTTATGGTTTATTTTATAGTGTGTACACACACACACACATTTTATATATATATATATATATATATAAAAGTGAGTACACCCTAAGTGAACTTGTCAAAACTGTGTCCAAAGTGTCAATGTTTTGTGTCAAACCATTGTTATCTAGCACTGCCTTAATCATTCTCCAGAGCTGCACAGGTTGTTGCTGGGATACTCTTCAAATCCTCTATAATGACATCATGGAGCTGCTGGATGTTAGACACATGGTGCTTCTCCACCTTCCGCTTGAGGTTGCCCCATAGGTGCTCAATAGGGTTCAGGTCAGATCACCTTCACCTGCACCTTCCTCAGCAAGGCAATATTCATCTTGGTGGTGTGTTTGGGGTCATTTTCATGTTGGAAAACTGCCGTTCGGTCCAGTTTCTGAAGGGAAGGCATCATGTTCTGCTTCAGAAATGTACAGTACATAATGGAATCCATGTTTCCCTCAAAGAGCCGCAGCTCCCCAGTACCAGCAGCACTTATGCAGCCCCAGACCATGTTGCTACCATCACCATGCTTGACTGTAGGAGAGACACAATTTTCTCGGTACTCCTCACCAGGGCATCACCACACATGCTGGACAACATCTGAGCCAAACAAGTTTATCTTGGTCTCATCAGACCACAAGACATGGTTCCAGTAATTCATGCTCTTGGACAGGTTGTCTTCAGCAAACTGTTTGCTGGGTTTCTTGTAAGCCAGCTTTAGAAGAGGCTTTCTTCTCAGATGACGCCAATGCAAACTGACTTGTTGCAGTGTGCAGCGTATGGTCTGAGCACTGACAAGCTGACCTTCTACTTCTGCAACCTCTAAAGCAATGCTGGCAGCACTCATGCATCTGTTTTTTGAAGCCAGGTTCTGCACCTGACGCACAGAACGAGTACTCAACTTCATTGATCGACCCTTGCAAGGCCTATTGCAAATGGAACCCGTCTTGGAAAACCTCTGTATGACCCTGGCCACAGTACTGTAACTCAGTTTCAGGTTGTTACTGAACCTCTTATAGCCTAGGCCATCTTTGAGGAGAGCAACAATTCTAATTCTTAAATCTTCAGAGAGTTCTTTGCCATGAGGTGCCTTGTTGAACATCCAGTGGTCAGTATGAGAGAACTGTACTCAAAGCACCAAATTTTAATTGCCCTAATACAAGATACACAACTTTGTATAGTTCTGTCAAGCAGACAAAAACATAAACATAATGAATAGGACATGTGGCTTTGCATGATTAAATGACATGGTGTACTCACTTTTGTTGCCAGCTATTTTGACAATAATGGCTGTATGTTGAGTTATTTTCAGGGGACAATAAATATGCACTGCTATACAAGCCGCACACTGACTACTCTAACACCCTCCATCTCCTCTCTTAGCACTTCTGGGCCGTAGAAATGCAGAGAGAGAAAAATAAAGAGAAGAACATGTACACAGACATCACGAAATTACATCCTGGAGAGAGTGTCAGCAATTCCATTCTCTTTTCCTTGCACGTTTAATTTCTTAATGAAAAGGCTGTAAAATTAAACACTATCGCATAAGCCGCTGATTTCGATTTCTCATCCGATTAAGGAAAACCAAAGGGTTGTGATCTCTATAAGTAATGATTGGAGTAGCGATCGATCCCAAATATACTTAGAAATGTTGTACAGCCAACACAAGGGCAAGGGCTTCTTTCTCAACAATTGAATAAACCTGTTGATGTCGATTGAACCTCTTTGAGAAGTTGCTAACATGATGTTCAACTCCATTCGAATCTTCTTGCAATAGAACAGCACCTGCTCCACAAGTACTAGCATCAGTTGCAAGTTTGAAAGCCTTCTCAAAGTTTAGAGCAGTCAAGATCGGAGCACTAGATAACAAGGCTTTGCAATTCTCGAAGGCTTGTTGACAAACCTCAGACCAGTGAAACAACTTTCGGACTTAATAAATCAGTCAAAGGAAAAACCACACTAGCAAAGTTCTGACAAAAACTTCGGTAATACCCTGTCATTCCTAAAAATTTATGTAACTCATGTCGATCAGTAGGGATAGGAAAGTTGCAGATGGCTTCAACTTTAGCCCAATGGGTTTTACACACCTGTTTCCTACTACCTTACCTAAACAGGTGACGGTCGCTTTTCCAAACTCAGACTTAGCAAGACTGATTGTTAGATTAGCCTCAGTTAAATGGGTAAATAGATTTTTTTATCTGGTCAAGGTGTTCGGACCAGGAAGGACTATATAAAACAACATCATCAAGGTATGCCTCGTATCTAGACATTCCCGACAATATACAATTCAGTAAACATTGGAACACAGTCATCAATGCGTGGTAAAGGAAAACAGTCAGGTTTTCTCTGAGAATTAAGTTTTCGATAATCAGTACAGTACAGATTTTCTGGGTACAGATACTACTATGGGTGGAGCTGCCACATTTCTCTCTCCCGAAACATTTCCCCCAGCTAAATCATTTCCCAAAATAAACGAAATTCCAGGAAAATTACTGGAAGTGCAGAACGAACACAAACCACCACATCACCAGTTACTATGGCAGAGGAAAGATGGATTCGGTGCAAAGGCACTTCAACAAACCCAATCTCAAAACCTCTCACCAATACATGGGTTCCAGTTGCTGTTTCAGAAGTTAAAGGCAACATTCCTTCCAAAAGGAACGACTGTGCAGCTCCCGTATCCCAAAGGATGCGCACTGGGACCATTTCCTCAGACCCTGGCAAAGACACTGCTCCTTCTGTGATAAAGGGTGTATAATCAACAGAGCCAATAACACTTGGATTAAGCTCACTGAACTGAATGACCCCCGATGGGTTAACACAAACTCATCGGCCATGATTGCAGCATCAGAAAGTTTGCTTACCTTGTGTTCATTTAGATAAGTAGCAGCAGGAGGAACACAGTGCTCAAACTCTTTCAAAAGCACCAACGGACTACTTGCACTGAACCTCGCGACGCACTTCCGTTTTGAAATCTTACGGCTCAGCTATTTCCGGTTATGTACATTTTCAACGTGCTGTATCAATCTAGTTGACTTAAACGCCGAATAAAATGAGAGTTTGCGGGATGATTACATTTTCAGAGACAGGAGAAGACATTTTCTGATGATTACGTTGTACAGAATTTTCCAAAATCAATGGAACGTGAAGTTTTAATGCAACATAAACCGATTTGAGAAAGTGATGGCTGGTAATCATACGTGATTGTTCACCACAGGGTGTCAGTGCTCTATAGTGGCCTAATCGCGACGCTGCACATTATGGAGATCTGAAAAATACGATCATAATGAACCTTTATTTACCTGTATTAAATATGTTAGTCACTATTCTGTGTCATATTCTGTCATCATTTCACTGTATATAGCTTAATGCAAAATATGAATATTTAATAGTCACGCTGTCAGCGTGTTACTGTTAAAAATTATTTAAATGTTTAACTTCGCTAAATAAGGCAGTTACCGCACATTCATTCAGCCATTTTAAACAATGGAATAAGCAGTATGGAATCGGAATAAGAGCACCAACGCACACAAACAAATTAGCCATGGTTTTACTATAAATAAAACCAAAAATTGCTATTTAAGTTAAACTATATAACCACAAATTAGTTCGAGTTTTACTACACTGTCTATAATTTAACGATGGTAGGCTATTTGTAGCAAAAGTGTTGTATACAAATGGTAAAAATGGAAAAAACGTGGCACTTTTACTATAGTAAAACCATGGCTAATTTTTTATCAGTCAAACTCATTTAAAACTGTACATATTGACAATGGTCAGTAACTGTACATATGAAATATGGTCAGTAAAAGAAAAATACTTTTGTAAATACGGCAGGTTAGTGGAGAAATATATATATATATATATATATATATATATATATATATATATATATATATATATATATATATATATATACAGGGGTTGGACAATGAAACTGAAACACTCGCCAATATAGTATTGGAGGTTTCATGGCTATATTTGCGCTGTCTGGTGCCCAATCTTCACTTATTGTACATTACACCAGTTAGAGCAGAGTGTAAAGTTTCATTATGTGCACCCAATGGTTCAAACATTGTACCTTGAAGGATAATAATGCACCAATACACACAGCAAGACTGGTGACAGACTGGTTTAATGAACATGAAAATTAAGTTGAACATCTCCCATGGCATGCATAGTCACCAGATCTGAATATTATTGAGCCACTTTGGGGTGTTTTGGAGGAGCGAGTCAGGAAACGTTTTCCCACATCAGCATCACATAGTGACCTGGCCACTGTTCTGCAAGAGGAAAATGGCTCAAAATCCCTCTGGCTGCTTTGCAGGACTTGTATTTGTCACTCCCACGATGAAATGATGTTGTATTAGCTGCAAAAGGAGGCCCAATATCATACTAATTGTGATCTAAAACCAGGTGTTTCAGTTTCATTGTCCAACCCCTGTATATATATATATATATATATATATATATATATATATATATATATATTTGCACATACCGAAGAAAAATATATTTATAGTAACATTTCAGCAGGTTGAAGATGATTCATGTTAACATAGAGAATATGATTAATTGTTTTTTTTTGTTTTTTTTTTGTTTTTGTATTGTTTTTTTTTTTTAAAAAGAATGCAGCCCTAAAATGTAGTAATAATCTGCATTCTTATGAGAAACTCTCTGTATGTAGGTGCGCTGAACGCTAACTGGAAACTCCCGAGCCGTAACAAGTAGAACGCGGAAGTAGTTGTGCAGGTAGTCCATTCCCTTAAATGTTCATTAGTTGTAATTTTCATTGATGTACACCATTGATCAAATTAACTCTCTTTTTCCCTTGCAAATTCAACATAAGTGCAGTTGTCATTTGTATTAAGATTCCTAAATTATTGGCGATATGCTTCAAGTACAAGTTCATAGGCGTACAAAACAGCAGATTTCACAACATCATACTCACCACTCTGCTCTTATATTTATATTTATATTTATATTTATATATATTTATATATATATATATATATATATATATATATATAGTTACAACCCTATTTTTCCCATCTCTGCCTGTTGGTGGCAGTGTGACATCTATGCGTGACGTCATTGCCAATTAAAGATATTATGGGTGGAGAGTATAAAAGGTGTTATGGAATGGATCAGCATCACTTCCTCTGGTGGAACTTTGTTCTCGAGAGAAGTCTTTTGCTCCAGCTTGCTTTTGTTAATTATCCTTTTGTTAATAGTTCCCACCCCTTTGGATTATTCTTTTATTTGTGTTTATTTCCAGCCCTAGATTTTGCTGTTTCCTTGTTTCTGTAACCAACAACTTTTTCCCTTAATAAACGATCCTGTAATTTAAAATATTCTTTCGTATGTGATCCTCTTTATGTTACGATCGGGAACGAGCTGGGCATGACATAAATCGGGGGCTCGTCCGGGATCCTTTGGGGTAGGAATAATGGTGAGTATTTTATTTTTGTGAATGGTCACCTTTATGAATGAGAACTCTGGTTAGGAAGTGTGTATCCAGCTGGGCTGTGTATACAATCCTTCCGACAGAACACATTTGTTGTTGTTTTTTTTTTTTTTTTTTTTTTTTTTTAATTGTTTTGCCTTTCTTGTTTTTGGGGGTTATGCTGGGTCGAGACCTAAGTCTCTGGCGGGGATACACTTTCGGACTTTCAGTCTAAAAGACTGATCGTCACTGAGCTTAGCGTTCAATGTCGCCCCGAGCCCGGTACACCTTCGAAGACTAGGTAGGAATTAGTTAGTGTTTTCTTTCAGATAGGAGCTAGAGTTTCTCAGATTATAAAGGTGAACCTGCAAGCAATTGCGTTTGTATTTCTAGTGCGTTCTTCTCCTTCCTGTGTACCTACAATGTGTTTTGACTTGTGGGAAATCTTTGAAGTTCTTGTGAATGAGTAGGTTACGTAATGTATCCACAAGTTTACGGGGGTGCTACCGTACAAAAGAATGTGGGTACAACTTCCGGTGAGGTGGCAGACGTAGTATACCAATGGTATTTTGTGTGCTAATTAGCAAAGAGGCTAAGTGTTTTTTAGACCATTGTTTACTTTGTAAAGATGCACACCTTTATGAGAGATGTCATTATGTTCTTATGGACAACATATGCTTTTCGAATTTGTGTTCCCACATCATTAGCAAGTTTCGATCGCTAAATCTTGAATGACTGGTGAAATGACATTTGAACCGTGACATCAGAGCCTGTGTTAAAGGGCATGCCAGATGAAGCCTTGATTCAAGGCTTGTTAAAGTAAAAATCCCTTTCATAGAAGCCTTACTTTCTGTCCAGTCATGTGCACGATTCACTTTGCATGTCCTTGTGTTCGACCCACAGATCTTACTTTGCGAGTACATTATCATTGGGACCTGTTTAATAATTACATTTTTAAATACCTAGAGTCAGAAATTCAACAAATAAACAAACACACACGTTTAGGCTTTTATTTGTGCATATAACATGGATCGATCTATGGAAATTGTGGTGAATGCTTCTTCTGATGGAGCTTATAGGGTTTTAGGGTAATTAGATCAAATTTAATTGATTCAAATGGGAATCGAATCAATTAAATGATTCGGAATCGACTTGATTAACTGATTCAGAATGAATAGGTTACACTTTATTAACTGTTCGTCCAGCGAAAAGTTTAACTTAGTATATCTTACCAATTCTGGATGTTTATATTATTTCCGTGGCCAACAGATTATAATATACACAGTATTAGGTTGCTATGAGCTAGGTAGCAAAATCTTGGCACAGGCAGTAACTTTCTGAACACAAGAAACAAGACAATGTTCTTTCCAATGAAACAAGAATTTATTGAACTACTCTAAGATACATGAACTAAACTACTAACAATGACACACACATACACACACTCACACACACATGCATACGGTTCAAGGAATTAGAGTCTATGGAGTTTGAAGGGAATCCCAAAATTACTAGTATCTGCTACTAGTTCTTAAATTGCAACCTGAGAAAACCATAAAAGCAGAGATTTATCTTTTAGCTGCTTAAGGAAATTTAGCACCGGTTCAGCAAGAGATTAAGGAGACCTTGTTTTACTTGCGTTTGGGTTTTCCTCGGTGGGCTCGTCTTAGCGGAGGTACTCACACCACTTCTGATTGGTTACCTGGTTCTTTGGATGACGTCTTTGGGAAGCCTTTGGTGGTGATTGGACAGTTGGCGAGGCTGGATGGAGCTTCGGTTGGTTGCTTGGTTACACGGATGATGCTCTCGGAGCTCAGGTGAGCGCTGGCTAAGTGTTTCTGTCGTTGCCAGCATCTCACGCTGTTCACGCTGTCAGGGTGTTTCAAGCTGCTTCCGCTCTTCGTTTTTTCACGCAGTTCGGTCAGTTCAAGCTTCGGTTGGTTGCTTGGTTACCGAGCGTGATGAGCTGGAAGTTCTTTGAAAGTCGGAGTTGCGGGGCGCAAAGACTTTGGAAGATTCGCAAAGCTTTAGCTGGTTTTGTAGAGTTCTGGATGGCACAATCGCATAGTTGGTCAAGCCAACAGCGCCGTTGAGAAGGCGAAAGCCGAAAGGCAAAGTTTTTTAGGAACATTTTGATTTTAACCGGGCTGACAAAGTCTGTCCCATAAAGTTGTGTTCCAATCATTTGGGTTGCAAGGCGGGGCTCCACCCTATATGGTTATTTACTGTTTGTCTGTCACGTGAAGGCAACTTTCTCTAAGAGTTTGTTAATCACTTCACTGAGTGTTGTAATGCAAGCATCGTACCTAATATCAACTTTTCATTCACGTCAACATCTGGGAAATAAAATGAGCTTTCATTCAATACCAAACATCGGGTATCTTTCATACATATTAATAACTTTGTTGACCTAACGGGTTATACACACATTGGTTAGCTTTGTAGATTACAATAAACACACCAAGCCCATAGGAGGTATAAAAACATACTACTAATGCATATTGTTGCTCTAACAGCAATACTCAAATAATTGTCCTTCCAAACTCATAATTTAAATGTAATTCATGATGCGCATTCTTATGCGCTCTTCAACGGGCAGAAGGAGAGTGTGCGTGAGGAATGTGAGAGGAGGGGGACACAGGATGTCCAAAGGGTCATGAGAGTCACGCTGGATGGATCCTGTGAGCCCTGCAGGCTGGACGTGTCAATGTAAATCTGTCTTTTCGTGTTTATTGGCTTACCAATTTATGTATAGTTGGTCACCAGTTACAATGACCATCTGTTCCGTGGCTAGTCTCAGAAAGGGGGAGCATTGTAAATTAGTCTTTTACTGTGTTTCTTGCATGGGTTTGACTGCGGCTGGTCAAAAGGTGATGATAAACCATTTGTGGCTTCAAGTGGTCCCAGCAGAGAACAAGAGTCCTCTGTCCTCCTGAACTGATATTGATCTATCACTGGTTCACCCCTGCGGTGAGAAGTTAGCATAGGACAGGAACTGGTCAAGACGTGCTGGCATCATGTAAGCTCCCAATCTGTTTTTATGGTTGTCCCAAATGGCTCACAGAAGACTCTGATTTGTTCTCTTTTTTTTTTTTTTTTTTTTACCTTTATTTATATACCGCCTTTAACAATACAGAATTGTGACAAGGCGGCTGTACAGTATTAAATAGGAAATAGTACATCAACAATGCAAAGGGCAACAGTAAACACTCAATTTTCAGGTAAAGGTAGTTAATCAAATACAATAAAATAAAATATAATATTGTGTAAAGATAAAGTGAAGATAAAGTGTCCCCAACTAAGCAAGCCAGCGGCGACAGCGGCAAGGAACCAAAACTCCATCTGTGATAAATGGAGAAAAAACCTTGGGAGAAACCAGGCTCAGTCGGGGGGCCAGTTCTCCTCTGGCCAGACACGGAGGACTCACCAGGTTCCGTGGTCCTGTGCCGACAGCCGTGTAGGTGACGAGGTCTTCACTGGGGATCCGTCTCTGGGGCTCATCTAGTCGATGTGGTCTCCGCTGACATTCAGTGCTGTAGAGCTCATCTCTAGGTGCTGATCCACCGTCTGGGCTGGGTATGGACTGGATCCGGAGGACTGCAGTGACCATCTGGTCTGGATACGGACTGGATCTGGTGGTTAAGGTGACATCGGAATAAGAAAGAAACAGACTAATATTGGCGTAGATGCCATTCTTCTGACGATGCACTGAGTACATCGGGTGTTATGGGAAGTGTTCCCGGTTCCGGTTGACCTAATTAGTGCAGCCTAACAATCCTTTAACGGATTTGAATTATAGATTGTGTTGAATTGTGTTGATGTGTTATGTGTAAGCAAGGTTAAAGAGGTGGGTCTTTAATCTAGATTTAAACTGACAGAGTGTGTCTGCGTCCCGAACAGTGTTGGGTAGATTGTTCCAAAGTTTGGGTGCTAAATAAGAAAATGATCTGCCGCCCGCGGTTGATTTGGATATTCTGGGTATTATCAAATTGCCAGAGTTTTGAGAACGCAGTGGACGTGAGGGACTATAATGCGATAAGAGCTCACTCAGGTACTGAGGAGCTAAACCATTCAGGGCTTTATAAGTAATTAGCAAGATTTTAAAATCTATACAATGTTTAATAGGGAGCCAGTGCAGTGTTGACAGAACCGGGCTAATATGATCATACTTTCTGGTTCTAGTAAGAACTCTAGCTGCTGCATTTTGGACCAGCTGGGGTTTGTTTATTAAGTGAGCAGAACAACCACCCAATAAAGCATTACAGTAATCTAACCTTGAGGTCATAAACGCATGAATTAATGTTACAGCATTTGACATTGAGAGCATAGGTCGTAATTTAGATATATTTTTGAGATGGAAAAATGCAGTTTTGCAAATACTAGAGATGTGGTTTTCGAAGGAAAGATTGCTATCAAATAGCACACCTAGGTTCCTAACTGATGACGAAGAATTGACAGAGCAGCCATCAAGTATTAGAGAGTGTTTTAGGTTATTACACGCTGAGGTTTTAGCATTAACAAGTATTAACAAGTTTATACAATTCATCCTGACCTATAGTAGAGAATGAGTGGAATTGTTCCCCAGGAGATCTATAGTGCACTATCTGATGCGATACTGTAATTGGCGGCTGCATGGTGACAGTTTTGTCTCTAATAGTATCGTTCTTGGAAGTATATTGTTCATAAAGTCATTACTGCTATGCTGATGGGCATAGTCAGTGCCTGTTGGTTCTTTATTTTTTGTTAACTTAGCCACTGTATTGAATAAATACCTAGGGTTATATTTGTTATCTTCTAAAAGAGTCGAAAAATAATCAGATCTTGCTGATTTTAACGCTTTTCTATACGATAGGGTACATTCACGGCAAGCAGTACGAAAAAACTCTAATTTTGTTTTCCTCCAGCTGCGCTCCATTTTCCGGGCTGCTCTCTTTAGGGCGCGAGTGTGCTCATTATACCACGGGGTCGGACTGTTTTCCTTGATCTTTCTTAGGCGCAGAGGAGCGACCGGATCTAGAGTCCTGGAAAAGAGAGAGTCAATAGTTTCTGTTACATCATCAAGTTTTTCTGAGCTATTGGACATGCTGAGGAATTCAGATAAGTCAGGAAGATTACTCAGAAAGCAGTCTTTTGTAGTAGAAGTGATGGTTCTACCATACTTGTAATAAGGAGTTGAATTTACAGTTTTATTTATCTGGAGTATACACGAGACTAAATAATGATCAGAGATATCATCACTTTGCTGCAGAATTTCAATGGCATTCACATCAATTCCATGTGACAGTATTAAGTCTAGAGTATGATTTCGACAATGAGTGGGACCTGACACGTGTTGTCTAACTCCAATAGAATTTAAAATGTCTGTAAATGCTGCTCCCAGTGCATTGATTTCATTATCGACATGGATGTTAAAGTCACGTACTATTAAGACCTTATCTGTAGCCAACACCAGCTCAGATATAAAATCAGCGAATTCTTTAAGAAAATCTGTATGGTGCCCTGGTGGCCTGTATACAGTAGCAAGTACAAACGTCATGGGGGATTTATCATTAACACTTGTTTCTCTGGATAATGTTACATAAAGCACCATTACTTCAAACGAGTTATACTTGAAGCCCGCTCTCTGAGAAACACTGAAAATATTGCTATAAATTGTAGAAACACCTCCCCCTTTACCTTTTAGACGTGGCTCATGTTTATAACAGTAATCATGAGGGGTAGACTCATTTAAGATAATGTAATCATCTGGTTTTAGCCAGGTTTCTGTCAAACAGAGCACATCTAGTTTATGATCAATGATCATATAATTTACAAAAAGTGCTTTTGTAGAGAGGGACCTGATATTCAAAAAGCCAAGTTTTATCATTTGTTTCTCTGTATTATGTACATTTTTTATTTGTTGAACGTTGATTAGATTGTTGCTGTTGAATTGTTTTGGACGTCTTTTGTATTGTCTAGCTCGGGGAACAGACACAGTCTCTATAGCATGATATCTAGGTGAAAGGGTCTCTATGTGCTGAGAATTAACTGATTTTTGTGACGTGAGGCGGCTAGCAGACGGTCGGATTAGCCAGTCTGTCTGCTTCCTGACCTGGGCCCCAGTTAGTCAAGTGCAAACTCTAAGACTATATGCCATATTACTAGAGAGAAGAGCGGCACCACCCCTGGAGGGATGAAGACCATCTCTTTTCAACAGGTCAGGTCTGCCCCAAAAACTTGTCCAATTGTCTATGAAACCTATGTTTTTCTGCAGGCACCACTTAGACATCCAGCCATTTAGTGACGACAGTCTGCTATGTATCTCGTCACCACGATACGCAGGGAGGGGGCCAGAGCAAATTACAGTGTCTGACATCGTACTTGCAAGTTCACACACCTCTTTAACATTATTTTTAGTGATCTCCGACTGGCGAAGTCGAACATCATTTGTGCCGAAGTGAATAACGATCTTACTGAATTTACGTTTAGCATTAGCCAGCACTTTTACATTTACCAAGATGTCAGGTGCTCTGGCTCCCGGCCCCCTGGACTATGGTGGCTGGTGTCTCTATTTTCATGTTCCGTACAATAGAATCGCCAATAACTAGAGCACTTTGATCAGGTTTCTCAGTGGGTGCGTCACTGAGTGGGGAGAACCTGTTTGATGTTCTGATCGGAACGGAAGAGCGGTGTTTTGACCCGCGACTATGCCGTCTCACAGTCACCCAGTTGCCCTGCTTGCAAAGGCGAAGTTACCGGAACCGAACAATGTACAGGACTTCCTGAGCTAGTCGCATCCAAAGCCGTATCTGAGGCCCTCACATTCTTACTATCCTCGATTAAAGTTTGGATGCGTGTCTCTAGTTCTGAAATCTTCTCTGTCAGTCTAACTATTTCCCTGCATTTATCACATGTGAATCCCTCACTGCCGACAGAGAATGATAAACTATGCATATGACAGGTGCTGCAGGTTACCAGGAAAGGAGAGGAAGCCATTACTCACCGTAGCTGTAGAACGATTTCAACTCACCACTGTTGTTTGATGAACTTGTGAAGAAAAAAAGCAGGGGGAGAATGCAACAACGGCTGTAGAGGCGGATAGAAAAAGTAAAAATGAATGGCAAGCTAACCGGCTAACACACTGCAGGCACACTGCACTTGCAGTTGTGGAGTAAAAACGAGCGATCAACAAGAGCGAGGGGGAAAAAAAAAAAAAGGAAAGCAGTAGTAGACATGAATAGAGATGTGAGTGGGAACGCAAATGGCAGGCTAACCGGCAAACGGAATGCTAACGCACAGCACGGCGTTGCACTCACGGTTACAGAATAAAAGCGAACAATCAGATTAATTTCATGGATAATATCAGAAATCTGGTGGGGAAAAAGCTATGTTTTGTCACTATAAACAACAGAAAGTAATAGTAAAATAGAGATTTCTTCAGAAAAACGAAACTCCAGGGAGCTACAAGGGCACACCACTCTGCAACACGAGACCGGAAACACGATTCAATCCTCTGGGATTCAGTCCTCACGATTCAGTCTTCTCTGAGGCCTTACAAGCTTCACAGGCTTTTGGCTGCTTTATTTTTTACTAACCACCAGATCGTGCTGTTTTCGACACTCTCGAAGCTTTGAAGCTTTTCCCAAAACAGTCAGAGGAAAGTCTCGGTGCTTCACGAGGCTTCATTTGCCCGTCACTCCTCTCAACTGTTGAATGAATGAGTGTCACGTCCCGCTTGTTTACTTTGAACCGGAAGGCGCTCCCACTTTTGACGCAAGGCCTCATGGGGCATAGGAAACTTGTGGATAGAGGTAGTTCTCTTTTGAAGCAGTGGCTTATGGGAGTTGTAGTTTCACAAAATAAATCCGAAATAAAGCCGTGTGTGAGCAGCTTGTTTGTTTGTGTTGTTGCAGAGGTGGATGTTGGTGCGAAAATTTCTTTGGTGTTCGAAGATTTCTTTGCTTGTCCCTCGGAATCTTCACTTCAACGGTGTACAAAGGAGCAATTAATGCAAATTGCCGAGCACTTTAGTATCGATCTTACTCCTCAAGACAAGAAATTGAAGGACACTCTTGTGGCAACTTTAAAACGATCACTGGTTGATAGAGGAGTTATAGAAGTAAGAACTGAGTCTTTTGCTCCCAGTGAATCTTTTGTGTTTTCTGCTTGTGATATTGATTTTGAAAGTGAATTGAAATTTTGAGATATGTCACTGCAAGGTAAACAATTGTGTTTAGATGCATTGAAAATCCGTGCTGAGCATGAGAATCGCGCTATGCGAGAGAGAGAAATTAGAGCAACAGTTGTCTGTATGGAAACTAGAACTCAAGTTGGAGAGAAAACGGGAAGAGAAAGTGTTTCAGTTAAAGAAGTTGGAAGCAAACAAAGTGGAAACTTCGCAAGTGAATGTACCTCCGGTACTAGAGCAGTCGGCCGAGTTAGGCAAACCTGTGTTTGATGTTCACCGGAATGCGAGATTAGTTCCGCCATTTTCTGAAAAAGAAGTAGAAAAATATTTTTAGCATTTTGAACGGTTTGCTTTATCTTTGAAATGCCTGAAAAAGTTTTGGACTTTACTGTTACAATGTGTTTTCACAGGAAAAGCTCAGGAATTTTATTCTGCTCTCACCCTAACACAGAGTGGTGAGTATGATGTTGTGAAATCTACTGTATTGTACGCCTATGAACTTGTACCTGAGGCATATTGCCAAAAATGTAGGAATCTTAATAAAAATGACAGTTTGACTTATGTTGAATTTGCAAGGGAAAAAGAGAATTTATTTGATCAATGGTGTACATCATTGAAATTTACAACTAAAGAACAATTAAGGGAATGGACTACTTGCACAACTACTTCCACGTTCTAATTGTTACGGCTCGGGAGTTTCCGGTTAGCATTCAGCGCACCTACATACAGACAGTTTCTCACGAGAACGCAGATTATTACTACACTTTAGGGCTGGCATTCTTTAAAAAAACAATTAATCATATTCTCTGTGTTAACATGAATCATCTTCAACCTGCTGAAATGTTACTATAAATATATTTCCCTTCGGTATGTTGGAAATTTTTCTTAGAGACCAGGAGACGTTTTTGGATATCTTGAAGCAGAAGTTTTTCTTTATTCAGATACTCGCTGCTCTGCACTGCAGTCTTCAAAAAGTCGTCTGACTAAGGCAGTGATACATTGTAGTTTATATACATTTAGGGGGCAGTGCTTAGATCTGGAGACAAAGCACCTGGGTGACAACCCCAAACAAAGCATGCAAATGAAGTATTCAGGTGTAGCAGCCTGCACCATTTACACCAGTCCTAATCCAATCATCATAACTACTCAAAGACTGGGCAGAGGTACCAAGAGCCAATTACAAACAAAAGGTGAACATCTCAGTAATCTGGTTCATTTGACTTACAATAAGAGAACAGGAACTGGCAGGAACCCCTTGCTACAAACTTTGCTTGAGAGAATCATTTGTCTGATAACATCATATTTACCTTAAATGCTAAATACAATATAATTCACCTTAGTTTTTATGTGATGCTATGTCAGAACATAAGATCAGCATATTTTAAACAGATTCTTAAATTTGTAATCCTTCAGTCCCCCCTTTGAGAGTTCTAATAACTCTCATATAATACAAATTTAAACCTCCATAAATCCATTCTATAGCCTATGCTTGCTAACATTAAGCCCCATCTTCCATTCATGTAACTTGAAATAGTTACAGGCACATATATCTTATTCTGTGTCTTGTCCTAGATTTAATTAGGTGTAATAGTTCTTTTCAGAACCATAACTGTTGACATATGCAACATGGATGGTAACATGTCGTACAAAGCTACATGTTGACACAGAAAACCATGTAGCATAAGAGTGGAAGTCCTGACGTCCATGGCGCCTGAATAGCTGTGAAGTCTGTAGTTTTCTGTAGTCCATTTCCCACGTAGATTCACTCAGATGATTCTTTGTCCTCATGAAGCTTGTTCATGGATGTCTGAGGTGATGCTTTACTCCAGGATGCTGCTTTTGAAGACATCATGGCATGTACACATACCTGTAACACAAGAAAACAGAGAAACAGCAGACCAGCAGTATTCATGCATAGACAGTTTTAGACTTCTATTGATCGTATAGTGGTTTTAAGTTCGGTAATCGTATAGTGGTTTTGTTGACCTAGTCTTAAGTCATTTGACACCTATGGACCAGTGAGGTGGGGACAAACTGATGAGGGGAAAAACCTATGAGGAAATCTTCACCACAGGGTTGGCCCCCGAGGCCTGTTGCACTTCGGTTCTTCCCTGGGCTCCTCACTGGCCTGTGTGTCCTAGTCTGTCCCTGTAGTTGGTGTGCGAACTTAACTGTGCAATCACTCCATCCTCTAATGAAACATCAGTCATAGCAAACATCATAACTCATAGAGGATAGGTGAGTGACTGGAGTGTGCTGTAGTATAGCTTTGAAGGCTGTGAGTGTACTTAACCCAGTGGGAGGAAGTCAACTTCCTTTTGTTCTATTTACAAGAATCTTTTATCTTTGTTGTAGATTACTGGGGTAATTAAGAACTCACAGCCCTAACAGTTAGCACCTCAGCAAGCTGCCCCACGAGTTTGGTGTAGTGGGGAGGGTCTGCTTCAGAGTTGCAAGCAGACTGAGTAGGAGCTGATTTACACTGTTCATTTCTCTTACATACTTTTTGTTTTTCCTACACTCTTTCATCCAGTGTCCAAGTTTACCACAGTAATGACAATTGCCCTCCCTCTTAGGACATTTCTGTTGGTTCTTTGTGTTGACCTGAAAGGAAGCTGCTGCAATCTTTACTCTTGCTTTAACATCAGAGTCTCTTTCCCAAATAGCTAACATGTCTAGGTTACTTCTGAGAGTTTTGTTAGACCAAGTTAGATCTAGTAATGGCAAGGCTTTTCTGTACTCGGCTACAAGGCCATCTGACCAGATGCGGACTAGGGGTCCCTTGTCATCTAGCACACTTTCAGGATCCTCAACTATTCCACTGTAAGTTACAGCTGTCTGGCAGAACCTTACAGTGTATTCATTCACAGTTTCTTCTTTCCTTTGCACACAGTTAGTGATTCTGGACCAGTCTATTTTGGGTCCCATGATATTCTTTAGAATTTTCAAAACACCTTCTCTCAAATCCGCTTTACTGGCATGTTGTAGTTCAGAAGTAACAGCAGACTCAGAACTGTTAAATTCAGATTCAGTTAGAATTTGTGACATCAGCTGTGTGACTTCTGCTAACGACATGTCGTAGAGACGCATTTTGCTAGTCAGTGCTCTTCTAAATTCAGAAAAATTTGTGCGTGCTGAGGGTAAGCTCTGGGATAGTCTCTCTATATCTTTAGGTTCTAGTGCTGTATGGACTGCTTGTAACTGGAGTATGGGGGTTGCAGATGGAACAGTTTCAACCCCTTCTACCCTACTCTGAGCCCTTTGTCTCACTCCACATACTTCAGTTGAAATTGCTGCATCTTTCTCTATCCTTCTAGTATTGCATTTGTCCTCTTGTCTACACAAAGACTGTAAGTCAGGATAGCTTTCATCTGACTGTTGGTCGTTTGAGTCACTTTTGGTTGAGGCCTTGTTATGGCCCACCTTTTTAGTGAGACAGGACACTCGAGTGTGCAGCTGTTTGTTTTGTTCTTTTAACTTAGCAATACACTGAGCTTGTTCTTGTGCTATAGCTAAACTAAACTCTCTGTGGCAGCAGATAATGCCTTTAATGTTCTTCTTTCTGATACATGCTCCAAGTACCTTTTTGCATTCTTCAATTGACCATACTTTTTCTGGATCAATACCAAATTTCTTTGTTAAATCCAATCTGACTGACCCTGTCACTACTGAGTCCATGTGCTCTCCTAACAATGATTTGAACTCATTGTCTGTCCATAAAGGAGTTGTGAGACCACCTTTTTCAGTTGTGGGGATCAACCTAGCATTCCTTCTCAACATTTTGTAATGTCTTTCTGACACAACAATACACTTCTAACACCTCCCTGGCAAGCAGAGGATAAATTTGTTAACACAGAACAACTGTTGTTAACCTTCTCTGGCAAAGCAGAGGAAAACCTAGTTAATACACATTATCATGTATTCAGCCTTCTCTGGCAATGCAGAGGACAACATAAACTACTAGCACTTTAGGCTAATCTTCTCTGCCTAAACAGAGGGTCACTGATATTAGCACGTAATGCTAATCTTCTCTACCTGAATAGAGGATAACTGGTCTGTTAACCAAACCCTGCAGCTGTTTGTTAACACTTCTCTGGCGGTGCAGAGGCTAACCATATGTACTGGTCTGTAGTGGTTCTTTGAATAGAGTAACACTCACCAAATCGTTGTTGAGCTGAAAAAGTTTCTGGAATTCAGTCTGGAACGATGTCTGGCGAGAAGCTCTATCCGGGTCACGGCACCAAAACTGTTGGAAATTTTTCTTAGAGACCAGGAGACGTTTTTGGATATCTTGAAATTTGTAATCCTTCAGGTATGTGCATTCTGAATAATATATATATATATATATATATATATATATATATATATATATATATATTTCTCCACTAACCTGCCGCATTTACAAAAGTATTTTTCTTTTACTGACCATATTTCATACCTGGTGAATGTACAGTTTTAAATGAGTTTGACTAATGAAAAATTAACCATGGTTTTACTATAGTAAAAGTGCCATGTTTTTTCCATTTTTACCATTTGTATACAACACTTTTGCTACAAATAGCCTACCATCGTTAAATTATAGACAGTGTAGTAAAACTCGAATTAATTTGTGGTTATATGGTTTAACTTAAATAGCAATTTTTGGTGTTATTTGTAGTAAAACCATGGTTAATTTGTTTGTTTGCGTTGGTGCTCTTATTCCGAGTCCATACTGCTTATTCCATTGTTTAAAATGGCTGAATGAATGTGCGGTAACTGCCTTATTTAACGAAGTTAAACATTTAAATAATTTTTAAATGTGCATATATATATATATATATATATATACACACATGGGCAAAAATATCGGGTAACTTTGCAATTCTGTCTGAAAATGCAACCCTTCTCTCAGAAAATTGTTGCAGTTGTAAATGTTTTGGTACTCACATGTTTGTTTATTTATTTATTTATTTATTTATTTTGTTTGCATTGGAACACACAAAAAAAAATATATATATATATACATATATATATATATATATACACAGTCATGGGCAAAAATATCGGGCACCCTTGCAATTCTGTCTGAAAATGGAACAACACAAAAAAAACAGAGAAGAAGTGTCAATTCTGATGCAATCCCACACAGAACCCAAAAAATGCACTGGACAAAATTATTGGCACCCTTAACTTAATATTTGGTAGCCCAAAAAAATTACTGAAATCAATCACTTTCTGTAACCATGAATGAGTTTCTTACACCTCTCTACTACAATCTTGGACCACTCTTCTTTTGCAAACTGCTCCAGGTCATTCAGATTTGAAGGATGCCTTCTCCCAACTGCTGTTTTAAGATATCTCCACAGGTGTTCAATAGGATTCAGATCTGGACTCATTGCTGGCCATTTCAGAACTCTCCAGCACTTTGTTTGTAACCATTTCTGTGTGCTTTTTGAAGTGTGTTTCGGGTCATTGTCCTGCTGGAAGACCCATAACCTCTGATGGAGACACAACTTTCTGACACTGGTCACTACGTTGCACCCTAAAATTCTTTGGTAATCATCAGATTTCATGATACCGTTCACACTGTCAAGGCATCCAGTGCCAGAAGCAGCAAAGCAACCCCAAAACATCTTTGAACCTCCACCATATTTGACTGTAGGGACTGTGCTCTTTTTTTGAAGGCCTCTTTTATTTTTCTGTAAACAGTGCCATAATGTCCTTGACCAAAAAGCTCTACTTTTGTCTCATCTGTCCACAGTACGTTCTCCCAGAAGGATTGTGGTTTTGTCACATAAGTTTTGGCAAACTCGAGTCTTGTTTTTTTTATGCCTTTGTGTCAGCAGTGGTGTCCTCCTGGGTCTAGCGTCCCTTTTCGAGGGATTGTGCGAGCTGACACTGCTGTACCCTGTATCTGCAGATCAGCTTGAATTTGTTTGGAAGTTAATCGGGGTTCTTTATCCACCATTCGAACAATCCTCTGTTGTAATTTTTCATTAATTTTTCTCTTCCATCCACATCCAGGGAGGTTAGCTACAGTGCCTTGGGCTGTAAACCTCTTGATGATATTGCACACAGTGGACATTAAGATCTCTGGAGATGGACTTGTAGCCTTGAGATTGTCCATGTTTTTCCACAATATTTTCTCTCAAATCCACAGACAACTCTTTACACTTCTTTCTTTTCTCCATGCTCAGTGTGACACACAACACAAAGGTTGAGTCAACTTTTCTCCATTTTAACTGGTTGCAAGTGTGATTACTATATTGACCACACCTTACTTGCCACAGATGTGTCTAAATACAAATTACGGGAGCATCACATGCTTGAAAAGCAATTATTTCTTATAATTTTGACAAGGTGGCAATAGTTTAGTCCAGTCCATTTTTAAATTCTGTGTGAAATTGTATCAAGTTTGACTTTTCTATTTTCTCTATTTTTTTTTTTTTTGTGTGTTGTTGCAGTGCAAACAAAAACAATAAGCATGTGAATAACAAAACAATTGGAACAATTTTCTGAGAGAAGTGTTGCATTTACTGACAGAATTGCAAGGGTGGAATTGCAGAATTGCAGGACACGACTTTTCCCTCAATAAATTCTTAATTTGCTGCTTCTTATTAGTTAGTAAGGTAGTTGTTAAGTTTAGGTACTGGTTAGGGTTAGGGATGTAGAATAAGGTCATGTAGAAAAAGGCATTAATATGTGCTTATGTAACGCCACGCCAGCAGAGGGAGCCCTCACCCATTGACTGCCTGTTGCTGCTCCCTCTGCTGCTTCTCTGGTACTTCCTGTTTGGTGGCCTTAAAAGGAGGCCATTTTCAAACAGGCCTTCGCAAAGTATTGTTTTGCTATTGTGGACTCTACCAAGTGTTTTCCCTGTTTTCATTGTTTCGGTTTTGTTTTATGGTCATAGTTTTGCTTAGTTCATAGCCATAGTTTTGTCTAGTTTCATAGCCTTGTTTATTTGTCACTTTGGACTGCTCACTCCGGTTTTTCGACATTCTGCCTGTTTTATTGGATTTACGCTCTCGCCTTGCCCTGGATATTACTGTTTGTTTGGTTATCGACCCTGCCTGTCTTGACTACGATCTGTTAATAAAAGCTCGCAATTGGATCTTACACGCTTCCCTGGAGTCTCCATTACAGAATACTTCGCCTCCCAAAGATCCAGCGGCTTTCAAAACACGGATCACCATGGATGCAGCATCACGCCTCTTCCACCTCCATCAAGGTAACCGGCCCATTGAGAATTATGTGACTGATTTCTGTGACCTGTGCTATTTGGTACCTTTCAATGATGTGGCGCTTAAGGACATTTTTCACCATGGATTAAATGAACATATTCGTTTCTACCTGCCTGGAGGTAAAATTAACTGGTCTCTGGAACAATATATTGATTATGCGCTCAGGCTAAGTGGATCCTCGTTTACTGTGGGGATTGCAGATGAGGAACCCTGCAATCCTTCAGAACATTTTCACACCCCAACTTTCATGTCTGGAGTGGTTCACGTCGTGCCAACCACTCCAGAGCCCCATTGCAAGATGGCTGCCATCCCACAGTCTACTCACAAGATGGCCGCCATTTCAAAGCCTGCTCATGTCATGCCCGTTAAACCAAGACCTGTTCATGTTATGTCTACCAAGCCAGAGACCTCTCAAGCCAAGCCTGCCAAGCCTGCCGCTCCTGGGCCTGCTCACGCCAAGCCTGCCACTCCTGGGCCTGCTCACGCCATGCCTGCCTCTCCAGGGCCTGCTCACGCCATGCCTGCCGCTCCAGGGCCTGCTCACGCCATGCCTGCCGCTCCAGGGCCTGCTCACGCCATGCCTGCCGCTCCAGGGCCTGCACCTGTCATGGCCGCCCTCTCAGAGCCAGTCCACAAGATGGCCGCCATCCCAGAGCCAGTCCACAAGATGGCCGCCATCCCCGAGCCAGTCCACAAGATGGCCGCCATCCCCGAGCCTGTTCACAAGATGGCCGCCATCCCCAAGCCTGTTCACAAGATGGCCGCCATACCCCAGCCTGTTCACAAGATGGCTGCTCCGTCTGAGTCCCCGGCCAAGATGGCTGCCACGCCTGAGCCTCATCAAGCCAAAATCATCTCACCCAAATCTCATCTCGCCATGTCTGGTGCACCCAAAGCAAATCAAGTGATGCCTGATCCTCTGGTGTCAAGTCAAGTCAGGGCTACACTTTCTGTGTCAAGTCAAGATACAGCTGTTCTCCATGAGTCAAGCCAAGATACAGCTGTTCTCCATGAGTCAAGCCAAGATACAGCTGTTGTTCTCCATGAGTCAAGCCAAGACACAGCTGTTGTTCTCCATGAGTCAAGCCAAGATACAGCTGTTGTTCTCCATGAGCCAAGCCAAGATACAGCTGTTCTCCATGAGTCAAGCCAAGACACAGCTGTTGTTCTCCATGAGTCAAGCCAAGATACAGCTGTTGTGCCCCACGAGTCAAGCCAAGTCACAGCTGTGCCTCACGAGTCAAGCCAAGTCACAGCTGTTCCCCATGAGTCAAGCCACGTTACAGCTGTGTCCCCTGAGTCAAGTCAAGTTTCCAAGTCAAGTCAAGTTGCAGCTGCGTTTCCTGAGTCCAGTCAAGTTACAGCTACGTTTCCTGAGTCAAGTCAAGTTTCCGAGTCCAGTCAGGTCACGGCTGTTGTTCCAGAGTCAAGTCCAGCTACAGCTGCTGTTCCAGTGTCAAGTCAAGCTGCAGCTGTTGTTCCAGCGTCAAGTCAAGTTAAAGCTGTGTTTCCTGTGTCAAGTCAGGTCAGAGTTGCTCTTCCAAAATCCAATCAAGTTACAGTTATTGCTCCTGTGTCAAGTAAAGCTATAGCTGTAGCCCTCAAGTCAAGCAAAGTTACAACCGTGGTTCCTGAGTCAAGCCATATTGTTCCAGAGTCAAGTCATGTTACAGCTGTTGTTCATGAGCCAAGTCAAGTTGCTGCTGTCGTCCATGAGCCAAGCCAAGTTACAGCAGATCTTCATGAGCCAAGTCAAGTTGCTGCTGTTATTCCTGAGCCAAGTCAAGCCACAGCTGACCTTCATGAGCCAAGTCAAGCTACAGCTGACCTTCATAAGCCAAGTCAAGCCACAGCTGACCTCTCTGAATCAAATCAAGAAACTGCTGTCCAGCCAGAACCTAACCTGGTCCCCTCTGACCCTCCCAAATCACTTTACATCTCAGCTGACCACCAAGAGCCTCATCATGTATCTACTGACCCAAGCCATGCAGAGCCCACGCTCCCAAGCCACAAGTCCATAGCATCCACACCTTCAAGGTCAACAGACATCCCACTATCTACTGCGCTGCCTGTAATGGCCATCGCCATTTTCAGTGTGTGGGCAGCACACTCTGCTCCAGAGGCCTCGTCTGTCCCCGAGTCTGCTCCAGAGGCCTCGTCTGTCCCCGAGTCTGCTCCAGAGGCCCCGTCTGTCCACGAGTCTGCTCCAGAGGGCTCGACTGTCCACGAGTCTGCTCCAGAGGGCTCGACTGTCCATGAGTTCGTGCCTATACCTCCAGAGGTGTCAGCGCACACTGTAGATCCTCCAAAGGAGGTGGCGTTTATTTATGAACTCACTGCCATGTCTGCCCAAGAATCTGCGCCCATGCCCCCAGAGGTGTCAGCACCAGCTGTAGATCCTCCTATGGGGGCAGCATCCTCCTATGAACTCTCTCTCTGTCCTGTTACGACCAAGGAGGCCTATCACGAACCCTCTGCCTGTCATGTCATGGTTAAGAAGGCCAATCGTGAACTCTCCGCCTGTCATGTCACAGCCAAGAAGGCCTACCATGAACTCTCTGACCGCCATGTCACAGCCAAGAAGGCCTACCATGAACTCTCTGCCTGTCATGCCACGGCCAAGGTGGTCGTCCGTATACACACCGCTCTGCTGTGGATGTCACTAGTTCCACTATGGATATCTCTGCTTATGCCTGCTCTGCCTGCCTCGCCATGGCCCCTAGCTATGCCTGCTCTGCCTGCCCCGCCATGGCTTCCTGCTCTGCCTGCCTCGCCATGGCTCCTTGCTATGCCTGCTCTGCCTGCCCCGCCATGGCTGCCTGCTCTGCCTGCCCCGCCATGGCTACCGGCTCTCCCTGCTCCACCATGGCTCCAGGCTCCTCCGAATCAAGCTTGGGGGACTTCTGCTCCTGTGTACCACTGCCTGCCACAGTTCCATGGCCCAGGCCCTCCAGTATTTCACGGTCTGCCATTGCTCCACGGCCCAGGCCTTCCAGTGTTTCACAGTCTGCTACTGCTCCACGGCCCAGGACCTCCAGTGTTCCACTGTCTGCCACAGCTCCACGGCCCTGTTCCTCCAAGGTTCCACTGTCTGCCTCTGATCCACGGTCCAGGTCCTCCAATGCTTCACTGTCTGCCACTGCTCCATGGCCCAGGTCCTCCAGTGCTTCACTGTCTGCCTCTGCTCCATGGTCCAGGTCCCCCAGTGCTTCACTGTCTGTCCCTGCTCCACGATCCCGGCCCACCTCCTCTACACGGACCTGGCCCCTCGTCCCAACCCCTGTTTTGCCTCTGTTCCCCCACCCTCCTGGATTGTTGTTTTGAGCGCCAGGAGTCGCTCCTGGGGGGGGAATTCTGTAACGCCACGCCAGGAGAGGGAGCCCTCACCCATTGACTGCCTGTTGCTGCTCCCTCTGCTGCTTCTCTGGTACTTCCTGTTTGGTGGCCTTAAAAGGAGGCCATTTTCAAACAGGCCTTCGCAAAGTATTGTTTTGCTATTGTGGACTCTACCAAGCGTTTTCCCTGTTTTCATTGCCCTGTTTTGATTGTTTCGGTTTTGTTTCATGGTCATAGTTTTGTCTTGTTTTCTGCCATAGTTTTGCTTAGTTCATTGCCATAGTTTTGTCTAGTTTCATAGCCTTGTTTGTCACTTTGGACTGCTCACTCCGGTTTTTCGACATTCTGCCTGTTTTATTGGATTTACGCTCTCGCCTTGCCCTGGATATTACTGTTTGTTTGGTTATCGACCCTGCCTGTCTTGACTACGATCTGTTAATAAAAGCTCGCAATTGGATCTTACACGCTTCCCAGAGTCCTCATTACAGCTTAATTAGTAATAATAAATAATTATATTCTAGTAATATGCATGCTAATAAGCAATTAGTTAAGAAACCGTAAAATAAAGTGTTACCATAAATTCTAGTTACACTAAGTGCAAATAACAACGATTCTATTTACACTGTAAAAATAGTGATATTTTCTTTGCAATAAGGTTAATAGTAATTAGATACTGCCAGGTGACTTATTTCTTAGCATAAAAGAGGACAGTGGTGCAAGAGGAATACCAAATTATTGTTTTAAGTGTGAAAATATAGCAGAAGTAGCACTGACATTCAAAAACGATGGACTTGTGGTAAGTGAAGTTTTCATTTGGTAATGAGTGAATTTTTTGCTACAAAAAGAGACAGAGAAATACCATGCAAGTGTCTCAGAGTCAGCAAAAGCTATGAAAAGAGTGACACATCTCACAGAGTACGACACAGCCTGCAGAAGTGACATGCATGGTTTTTGTCACCACTAGAATTACCTACTGTAGCCAAAGCACAATAAACTCATTTAACCTCTTCCAAGGCCCATATTTACAAAATATAGACTTCTGGGAATCCCTAATCTGTTCTCAAGAGACCAAGTCAATCATTTTGGATCCAAAAGCGTCCAAAATGTTCTGGTGTTGCTAGAGAAGGAGTACAGTGAGAAATGCCTGGTACCCACAGTGACGTTCAATCGTAGTAAAGGTCTTATATTGGGATGTGCTGAAGGTGTGAGGAAGTTGTGCTTTATCTGTCATGAATTCACACACCACTGTGTGATGTAATACAAAAACTGAAACTGCAGATGCTGCCCTCCCCTCATTGCCTGAATTATTGGGCTTTTTTTTTCAGCATGACAATGGAGATATTCATTCTCCCAAGGTGAAAATCCTTCAGTGGACATGTATTTCACTTAGTCTTAACATTTTTGAGCAGCTGTGGGGGATTCTGTAAAGACAAGCTGAACAAAACTCCCCATTAAAGATCAGGGCATTAAAGGAGGTTGTCCTCTAAGAGTTAAACAGGACAGATGTGAAAATTTGTTTAGAACTTGTACACTCAGAGTCAGAGCAGTATACTTAAAGTTTTGGAGGGCATATGAAGAACTAGAATATTATACGTTTGCTGAATTACATCTAGGGTGTACTCATTTCTGCAATCCTTTATTTAAACAAAATTAGCTAATTTACTTATTCTAAGAAAATACGTCTTTCATATTTATTCAGAGGGGGTGTATCATTTATGCTGTGCACTGCGTACTGTGCACTGCGCATATATATATATATATATATATATGTATATATATATATATATATATATATATATATATATATATATATATATATATATATATATATACACGCACACACAGTGCATTTGGAAAGTATTCACAGCGCTTCACTTTTTTCACATTTTGTTATGTTACAGCCTTATTCCAAAATAAATTCAATTCATTATTTTCCTCCAAATTCTACAGACACTATCCCATAATGACAATGTAAAAGAAGTTTGTTTGAAATATTTGCAAATTTATTAAAAACAAAAAAATTCACATGTACATAAGTATTCACAGCCTCAATACTTTGTTGAAGCATCTTTGGCAACAATTACAGCCTCAAGTCTTTTTGAGTATGATGCTATAAGCTTTGCTCATCATCATTTGGCAATTGTCTGCCATTCTTCTCCTCATCTCTTCACCTCTCAAGCTCTGTCAGGTTGGATGGGGACAGATGCACATTTTCAGGTTTCTCCAGAAATATTTGTTTGGGTTCAAACCCAGGCTGTGGCTGAGCCACTCAAGGACATTCACAGAGTTGTCTATAAGCCACTCTTGCTGTGCGCTTAGGCTCAATGTCTTGTTGGAAGGTGAACCTTCTGCCCAGTCTGAGGTTCTGAATTATCAGGACTGGGTTTTCTTTAAGGCTATCTCAATATGTTGGTGCACTGAGCTTTCCTTCTACTCTGACGAGTCCCTCAGCCCCTGCCACTGAAAAACAGCCCCACAGCATGAGGCTGCTCCCAGCACACTTTACTTTTGGGATATTACACTGCAGGTGATGAGCAGAGCTGATTTCCTTCAAACATGATGCTTAAAATTGAGGTTCACCATGCCAGAGAATCTTTTTTCTCAGAGTCTGAGGTTTCTTTAGGTACTTTTGTGCAAATTCCGAATATGTTTTCTTGTGTCTTTACTGAGGAGAGGATTGAGTTTGGCCACACCGCCATAAATACCAGATCGGTGGAGTGTTGCAGTGATGTTTGTCCTTCTCCACATATAATCATGGAGCTCAACTAGAGTGACCATCATGTTCTTGGTCACAACTCTAGAGAAGGCCGTTCTAACTCGGCCGTCAATCAATTGCTCAGTTTAGCCAGGAGGCGAGCTCTAGGAGGAGTCTTGGTGGTTTCAAACTTCTTCCATTTACGGTTGATGGAGGCCACTGTGCTCATTGGGACCTTCAATGCTGCAGAATTTTTTCTGTAACCTTCCCCAGATTTTTGCTTAGATAAGATAAGAAGACACGGTGCAGTACCAAGTTGTGGACAAACAGTCTTTGCATTGACTTCCTTCTGATATTAGGAAAAAGTGTATTATCCTTATTTTTAATAACAACGTGTCAGTGAGAACTTGGTCCTTTGTACACTTCATTTTACCATGGATTTGTTTCAAACAAATCACAATTCAATGTGGGATTTTCAGAAAGATTTAAACCAAAAGACAATGCTAAGCTGACTATATTATATCTGACAGTAATGTGGCACCACACAAGTATTTGATGTACTGAGTATTTATGCATTTCTAACCTAAATCACAGCAGCGTCCATCTATGAAGGTTGTAGGCTGTCAAACATACACAACGGTTAACCAGTCATACCACCAATTGAACCAGGCTCAGTCGGGGGGCCAGTTCTCCTATGATCAGATGAAACCAACATGGTGTAGTTTAATTCTAGATCAGATTGTGCAGAGGACTTGTCGGAGTCCTCACAGGGGATCCATCTGATCTGGACTGACTCTGGGTGGCTATAGTGACCTCGGAATAAAAATAAAACAGACTAATATTAGCGTAGACACTATTCCTCTTACAATGCAGCGAGTACATCGGGTGTTATGGGAAGTGTTCCCGGTTCTGGTTGACCTAATTAATGCAGCCTAACAATCCTTTATGCTGATCCTTAGCTGGTCATGTTGCTGGTCAAAGACCAGCAAAGGACCAGTTTAAACCAGTATCAAAACCTACCTACCAGCAAATGCTGTTTTTTTTTTCAACAGGGAGGTTAAAGAGATGGGTCTTGAATCTAGATTTAAACTGATAGAGTGTGTCTGCCTCTCGAACAACACTAAGTAGATTGTTCCTAATATTGTCATACTTCCTGGTTCTAATGAAAACTCTAGCTGCAAACCATTACAATAATATAACCTTGAGGTCATGAACGCATGAATTAATGTTTCTGCATTTGACATTGAGAGCATAGGTCGTAAGTTAGATATATTTTTGAGATAGAAAAATGTGGTTTTACGAATGCTAGAAACGTGGCTTTCGAAATAAAAGATTGCTATCAAATAGCACACCTAGGTTTCTAACTGATGACGAAGAATTAGACACGGTTCTCGGTTATTATATGCAGAGATTTTAGGTCAGATGGTGCCGATATGAATAACAATCTTACTGAATTTACGTTTAGCATTAGCCAGCACTTTTAAATGTGCCAACATTTCAGGTGCTCTGGCTCCCAGTAAACATTAGTGGCTGGTGTCTCCATTTTCACATTCCGTACAATAGAATCACCAATAACTAGAGCACTTTCATCAGGTTTCTTAGTGGGTGCGTTACTGAGAAGGGAGAACCTGTTTGATGTTTTGATTGGAACAGAAAAGGGGTGTAGTATCCCACAACAATGCTATCTCACAGTCGCCCTGCTGCGGAGGCTCTGCAACCAGAAACGAACAATCCCAGATAGCAAATTTCCTTTGGCCCGGATCTGGCCCAAACCTACAGCTAAAGTGTGGCCCACATTAGTTTTTGTTCGCCGGCCCAAAATTGGCCCATATGTTTTTAGCCAGAACTGAACCAAACCAGAGCCATAACTCTGCCGTTCATGAGCCAAGTAATACATTTTTATGTGGCCCATATTTGGGCCTTATGTTTCATTTTAGTAAGGCTGAGTTCTGTTAAGACCTCACTGCCCTAATGTGGCCCACATGCGGCTGACTGTATATGTAAAATTCGTATTAACTAGAGAGTAAATCACACACTCAACAACAAAAATGTAAATAAAATAATTTACTTTTGTCAGTGCAGGTTAAATGCGCTTTACAGTTACTCAGTATTGAGTCAGAATATTCTTATAAATATATAACACACATATTTAACATTACAATTTGAGTTGGAATCATTTTTTAAGAATATAAAACAAACACAATTAATATTCAAACCAAAAACTATGAAATTGACCAATCTGAGTTGGAATCAATTTTTTAAGAATATTCAACAGATATACTTTTAACATTTAAAAAGAAAATTATGAAATGGACAAATCTGAGTTGAAATCCATTTTTAAGAATATTCAACAGATATACATTTAGCATTAAAAAAATATATATTAAATGGACAAATTTGAGTCGGAACCAGTTTTTAAGAACAAATAACATTAAACTTGAGTGTTGAGAAGTGAATTGTTGAGAAGAGAAGAGTTGCACTGTTGTTTATTCATTCTCTCTTTCCTCCCACCATCTTGGTCTCCAGACAGGTACACCCACTTTATACAGTTAATTTCATTGTCTTTATCTGAAGCCCTTCCAGTCAGGGGATTCTGCCTGACAGCACCTACAGTGAAGAGAAATTTAATAATTATTATCAGTAGTACAAACTGAAAAGTAGACCTGCAGGATTACACTAAAAATCAAAATGCTCAACACTGTGGGATAACCAAATACATGTAATCTGGATTATATAATCAAGTTGTTACATTTTCAAATACATTTTCAAACTATACTTACTTTTAATTTATTACATATTATTCACACAATGGCAACAAATTATTCATGATTATCTCATGAATTCTTTTTCATCTTTAACATTTTCTTCATTTTCTACTGTTAATATAAAGTCTACAAGTTTTGTGGACATTCACACAAACACCATTTACTAGGCTAAACTTGCCTCCAGGTATACAGCATTTGACTTGAAATACCAACATTTTTTCAGTTTTCTAAGTATTTTCTCAACATTGCATCAAGTACTCATGAACAGCGGAGTTATGGCTCTGGTTTGGTTCAGTTCTAGCTAAAAACATATGGGCCAATTTTGGGCCGGCGAACAAAAACTAATCTGGGCCACACTTTATCTGTAGATTACGGCCAGATCCGGGCCAAAGGAAATTTGCTAACTGGGAGATCTATAGAAAGCTTGACATGTTGTCGATCATTTGAGTTTTTGAAAACCGCTTAAAACGGTTAAAAACGGGACTATGAAATCTGTATTACTACGTTACATCAAAGCCCATTTTAAGAAATGTAAGATGATTTTTCTAATGGCTTCGACTGTTATTTTACGTCAAGACAGCCTGTATGTTTTACCACACCAAAGAGCAGTGAAAAACACTGAAAACGTGAAAAACACTTTATAAACGTATAAACGTTTTCACAAATCAATCTCTATCTAAAATAAGTGATTTTGTATTAACCCGGATTGGGTGATTATTGGAATCGGTCGGAGGGCTATGCAAACACCACATTTAACAAAGAAAAATGATCTAACTCAACGCTTTCCCAATGAAACAAATAACTAAACATATAATAACTACAAATGCTGACACATAATCATGAATATTTAAATAAAATTACTTTAAAATGCCAAAATATCCTTATAAACATATAAGGTAACAATCTGGCCCATATCTGTTCAGCCATGCCATATCTAAGCCATATGTGCCAGCTATTGGCCACATTTGGCCCAAACGTTCTTGCTATCTGGGATGTACATGACTCATTAAGCTAGTCGTATCCAGAACTGTATCTAAGGCCCTCACATTCTTACTGTCCTCAGTTAAAGTGTGGATGTGTGTCTCTAGTTCTGAAATCTTCTCTGTCAGCCTAACTATTTCCCTGTATTTATCACATGTGAACCTCACTGCTAACAGAGAAAGATACACTGTGCATGTGGCAAGCAGTGCAAGTGACAATAACAGGAGAAGCCATTACTCACCATGATTGTAGAAAGATTCCGACTTGCCACAGCCGTTTGATGGACTTGTGAAAAATGAAGCGAGAGAGTCAGAGAAAAAGAAGCAGTAGGAAACGTGAAACAAGAATGGAAACGCGAATGACAAGCTAACAAACTAACGGAATGCTAACACGCTGCTAATGCGCAGTGCTAGTGGTTTAGATTAAAAGATTAAAAGCAGAAGATGTCATATAGATAATATCAGAAATATGGTGAGAATTTAATTAGATTTTAGCAGTTTAAACAACAGAGAGGTAATAATAAGATAGAGATTCCAACAGAAAAACAAAGCTACACAGAGCTATAAACGAAAACCACTCAGCAGCACAGCAGACAGGAACTCAAACAAAATTGCTCAGTTCCGTTTTTTTTTTTTAGCGTCTGTTTTAAATAGTGTCAATCAAGTCGACAGTGATGCCAAAAATTGTCTCAACTAAGCAAGCCAAAACGCAACAGTGACAAGGAACCAAAACTCCATCAGTGACAGAAATCGGGAAAAAAAAAAAAAAAAAAACTGTGAGAAACCAGGCTTAGGGGCCAATTCTAATCTGGCCAGACAAAACCAATATGGTGTAGTTTAATTCCAGGCTGCAACACAAATTGGATTGTGGACTGGCATCACTCAGAACATCCATCCAGTTCCTTCTGATGATTATTTTTGATGATTGATGATTGAATACATCACATGCTGGTCACAGGGTCTGTGCAGAGGACTCGTCTATTTCTCATGGTCTTTACCAGTGTAACGGGGTGAGTGGGATGACATGCGAGCAGATCCATATGCAAGCTTTTATTGAAGGGACGAGACAGAGACGTGGTCGAACAGGCAGGGTCAAAACAACGGTAAACAGGGATATCAGGGCTAGGCACAAAGAAGTCCGTGAAACAGGCGTGGGTCGAACAGGGGCGAACGTAATCCGTAAGGGGGCGAGACGAGAGAGAAGAATCCGTGACACGAGCAATAGTCCAATGGGCAGGCGGCGAGACAGTCGAGACGTGATGGCCAGGCAAGGGAACTAAACACCGGGAAACTAGGAACTAGGAAGCTAGGGGAACAGGGAAACTACAAACGCAAAACAATGAACACAACAACAACGCAATACTCCGTGCCTTGCATGGGGAGAGACCGGGACTTTATAGGGCGCCTGATTGGTCACAGGTGTTGACGCAATCAGCGTGATGGATGATGGGAATAGTAGTCCGGGGTGTAGTACAACAGTCAACGTGTAATGATAGGGTGAGAGTGACATCTGGTGAGCGGACCGCAGAACACAGACCAGATTCGTGACAACCAGTGTCCTTCTAGTTGACGTGGTCTCCGCTGACATTCGGGGCTGTAGAGGTCATCTCTAGGTGCTGATCAACCATTTGGTCAGCATATGGGCTGGATTTGCAAGCAAAGTAGTTTGCCAATAGCAAGACCATCTTTGGTTTTGCTACTGTTTGATTGAAAGGACAATAAGACTTAGAAAGGAGACATATAATTTTGAGTGTGTTGCATTTAATTAACATTAAAAAGGCTACAAAAAAACCCAAAAAACTTTATCACAGAATATTTGTTTTTCGATAAGACTTACTTTATTTAAACTTAGAGATATCAAGCTTTCTAAAGATATGTCTCTTCTGTCTGTGTGCAGAGTATTCATTTGACTAGCGCCTGGCGCTAAGTTTAGGTTGGAGTGCACATCTGAAAAGTCTCCCATTTGATGTAGTCACAAAGACATTCTGTGACTAAATAAACACACTTCTTGTCAAGAAAAAAAAAAAAGAGAGACAGAAGCAACAGGTGTAAGTGAGGCCGACCATAGCACAGCCCCTGTGTTAACTGTGTTAAATATTTTTAACGCTGTTAAACTGGAAAAATGAATCGCCTGCGTTAATATACATATAATTTTATGTACATCGACATACATATAATAAAATTAAATATAACACAATATAACCGCCCGTCCAAAAAAAAAGTCACCACCTGGATTTAACTAAGCAAAAAGGTAAAAGCCTCTCATTGGATAATTGCTGCATGGATGATTATGTTTCAGCTGGCAACAAGTTAATTAACCCTAACTGACGCAGTGAGTAGCTTCTCATTTCTTAAACAACCATGTTGGAAGATACATCCTGTGACTGTGGAAAAGATGTTAATCTGTTTCATCGCCGATCACTTAAACGTTTGGTCAAATCAAATCGTAAAAAAAACAACAGTAGAACTCACGGCTATGTTTAATAGTAAAAGTAAGAGCACTTCCACACGCACAATGCGAAGGGAACTCAAGGGATTGGGACTAAACAGCTGTGTAGCCTTAAGAAAACCTCTTATCAGTGAGGCTAATCGGAAAAAAAAGGCTTCAGTTTGCTAGAAAGCATAAAGATTGGACTCTGGAGCAATGGAAGAAGGTCATGTGGTCTGATGAGTCTAGATTTACCCTGGTCCAGAGTAATGGGCGCATCAGGCTAAGAAATTTGGTGGATGAAGTGATGCAACCATCATGCCTAGTGCCTACCGTACAAGCCTGTGGGGGCAGTGCTGTGACCTGGGGTTGCTGCAGTTGGTCAGGTCTAGGTTCAACAAAGTTATTTGCCCAAAGAATGAGGTCAGCTGACTACCTGAATTAACTGAATAACCAGATTATTCCATTAATGGATTTTTTCTTTCCTGATGGCATGGGCATATTCCAAGATGACAATGCCAGGATTCATCAGGTGCATCTCAAAAAATGTGAATATCCTGAAAAAGTTATTTAAAAAACTGAAACGTTCATATATTCTAGATTAATTCTATGTAAAGTAAAACATTTCTATTTTTTTTTTTATTTGTTTTAATTTTGATGATTAGAGCTTACAGCTCATAAAAGTAAAAAAATCCAGTATCTCAAAATATTAAAATATTTTCTAAGATCAATCAAAAAACAGATTTGCAAAACAGAAAAGTTCAAGTTCTTTAAACTGTGTTCATTTATGCACTCAATACTCAGTCGGCAGCACAAATTACAGAAAATTACTTGCTCCTAGCACAAATTACAGCATCTGTAATGTGTGGCATGGAAGCACAGTTATAGCATTGTCAGCAAACCACTTGAAAGTGGTTTTGGCACTGTGGGCAGGTGCTAAAGTCCTGCTGGAGAAGGAAATCAGCATCTCCATAAAGCTTGTCAGCTGATGGAAGCATAAAGTGCTCCAAAATCTCCTGGTAGACGGCTGCATTGACTTTGGAATTGATAAAATACACTAGACCAACACCAGCAGACATCACGGCACCCCAAATCATCATTGACTTCAGAAACTTCACACTGGACTTCAAACAGCTTGGATTTTGTGCCTCCTCATTCTTCCTCCAGACTCTGGGATCATGATTTCAACATGAAATGCAAAATTTACTTTTATCTGAAAAGAAGACTTTGGACCACTGAGCAACAGTCCAGTTCGGTTTCTCCTTAGCCCAGGTAAGATGCTTCTGACGTTATTTCTGTTTCAGAAGTGGCTTGGTAGCCCTTTTCCTGAAGACGTCTGAGCATGGTGACTCTTGATGCACTGACTTCAGCTTCAGTCCACTCCTTGTGAATCTCTCCCAAGGATTTGAATTGGCTTTGCTTGACAGTATTCTCAAGCTTGCAGTCATCTCTGTTGATTATGCACCTTTCCATACCCAATTTCTTCCTTCCAGTAGGGCTGTGCAAATAATCGGATGCAATTATCATGCGCATTTTGTCAGCAATGCAGGTTCCGTGATTAGTCGTAAATCTCCATCACCTGCTGTCAGATGGAACTGCATATACTACAAAGAGCCGTGGTTCACTGACAAGCTACGCAATATCGCGTTCATCATTGAGGCGATACATTTCTGATAATAAACGCAATATTGCGTGGCTTGTCAGTGAACTACGGCTCTGTGTAGTGAGTGCCCCTCCATCTGACTGCACGTGATGGAAATTTACGACTAATCACGGAACCGGCATTACTGACGAGATGCGCATAATAATCGCATCCAATTCCCTACCTTCCAGTCAGCTTTGCATTTAATATGCTTTGATACAGTACTCTGTAAACAGCCACCTTTCTGTGACTTACCCTCTTTGTGGAGGGTGTCACTAGGTGCGTTTCCATTACAGATTTGCGCAAAACTTTTCCGCTATTTTCTAAATGTCGATAAAAAACTATTCCGAAATGACGGCGTTTCCATTAACCAACTGCTATGTGATTAAAACTCATCCTCTCATGACAAGTCATTCCAAAAATCATGGCAACAGATATTGGTAGGTTTATTTATATCGCAGCCAACGCACTGACCATTATTTTTCATCGAAGGAGACGTATGTGCGTTATACAAGCATTAATGGAAAGACAAGCACCCTATACTTGAGAGCGGCCACATATGCGGCTGTTTTGGGAAGTTATAGTCTGCGATTTCACAGAGGACCTGTAGATTCGGAATTTCAGAATGAACAGAGCAACTTTTTTTGAGCTGTGCACTGCAATAGGGCCTCTTGTAGCACCTGCAGCATCATGCCCAAGGGAGCCAGTTTCTACAAATAAACGCATATCAACAGCTCTTTATAAACTGGCTACCTGTGCAAGGTACAGGGTAGTGGCTGAGACATTTGGAATTAGCAAAACCACCGTCCACAGGTGTGTGAATGGTGTTTGTCAGGCTATATGCACAAAACTCATGAAGCAGTACATTGTTTTGCCAAATGTGCAGGAGGCACAACAGATTGCACAACACAATTGCGAGGCACACGGAATACCTCAAGTCTATGGTGCAATAATGGGTCTCATATCCTCATTCGTGCCCCAAGTGATGGGTATAGGGATTATGTAAACAGAAAAGGCTGGACATCCATTACTATGCAGGCTGTTGTAGATGACCAGCTAATGATCAGAGATATCTTTGTTGGGTCACCTGGCAGTGCACATGATGCTGCAGTGTTTGCCACATCCAATCTGTTCAGGTATTTGAGCATCTTTATACACCACATTTTAGCTGTTGCATTTTTTTAAAATCCATAGGACCAACCACAATATTGTATTATTTAGTGTGTGTATATATATATATATATATATATATATATGAAAAGTTCCTCTAAATCCATCTGACGTCTTTCTTTAAAAAATGCATTTTTCTCAGGCTCCGATGTCTAGGTTTCTACCTAAGTACCGGTAATTCTTACAACATATGTATGTGTACGCTCTGTACAGACATCAAGCAAAACACCCCTAAGCAAGTGTGGAAATTGAAGGAGTCCAGGTACCTCTACTCCTTGCTGGTGACCCAGCGTACTTGCTATTACCCTGGGTAATGAAGGGTTTTTCAGGTCCCAATCTGACAGAAGCACAAACATTGTTCAATGAGCAGCTCAGCGCCATCCGTGTGAAGGTAGAACATACATTTGGACAACTGAAAACCAGATGGCGTGTCCTGGCCAAAATGTGTGACATAGACCATGATTTCATGCCCACAGTAGTGGCTGCATGCTGCATTCTTCACAATATATGTGTGGAAAAAAAACAGCAGCTACCACCATTACATCCAGCTCTTCAAGTACAACAACCTCAGGGACACACCCGGGATGAGCCTGATGCTCCGGCTCTTGAAATCAGGCAGGCTCTGGTTAATCATCTGATCAGACTCATTAGGTTACCCACCTGTGAAAAAACACGCTTTCTTTCTTTCTTTTTCTTTCTTTTATTATTTATTTGATCAGGGACAATGCACAAACAACATTAATCTAAAATAAGAAAAGATGTCATGTGCCAGGTTATAGCAAAAATGCTAATTTCCACCCACAGTCCCTGGACAGGTTGTTGTTACACTTACAAAAGCTTATCAAATATATGCAGAAAAATACATAGAAACTCACATCATAAAAGCACTTTCTATCATCATTCAATTCACTCACTCACAGTTTACAGCGTTCATATCACAGTCATTGCATACAAATTTGCTTTGATAATAACCACTGTTTGGTCAGGCGTGTAAAAGTACAATAATTTGTGCATGAAATAATTTCGTTTGGAAGAGTGTTCCAAAGGCTCACTGCTTTATAAGAGAAAGATTGTTGACCATATGCAGTTTTACATCTTGTAACGCTGCACTCTCCTCTGACTGTCGACCGTGTGGTTCTAGAAATTCTCTCCGAATTAAATGTGAAAATTTTTTTCAAAGGGGGAGCAGCGATGTTATGGATTATTTTAAACAAAGCAGAAATTTGATTATATTTAATAAGGTTTTCGAAACTCAGAAAATTATATTTACTTTGTACTTTACAGTGATGATATAATCGAGATTTTTTATCATGAATTTTTATGGCCCTTTTATATAATGATTCAAGTGGTTTTAACGATGTTTTACACGCCTGAGACCAACTAGACATGCAATACAGAAAATGTGAAACAATCATAGTGTTGAGATAGGTATTTGAGGCCTCTGTATTTAATGAATTTCTAATATGTTTATAATTCATCAAATTAACATTTGCTTAAAAACACCATTGCAATTTAAACAGTACAGTAAGAGCCATTTATGTTCTTTGAAATTATTTCTTTATTGAAATGTTCTTGAATACAAATTATACAAGACGTCAGTTCTTTATCTTACTGGTAAAAATTACAACACTCATAATAATAATAATAATAATAATAATAATAAAGGAAAATAAATCAATAAATAAATGTTTTAGAGTGTGTTCAAGTGATTTGCACAGAAAGGCATAGTGCATAGTAATTCGCATGTAATGTAATGACCTACAAATTCTGGTAAGAGGGAACGTGGCCAGGGTAAGAGGTAGGTGACTGATGTTGGGGGTGGCTGTGGGTGATGGTAGTAGAAGGTAAGGGGCTGCTGGCAGGTAAAAGGATGCTGAGCTCCAGCCAGAGCCTTGAGTGCACGAGCATGGTGCTCTGATGCCTCTGTTGCCCTCTCAAAACATTGGATAGCATGATTGAGCACCTCAGTGATTGTGCTGAGGATGGCTTGATCCTGCTGTGCCTTAAATATATTCATCAGGAGAGATTATCCTCCTTCTCGGCTGCCTCCACCACTCCTGAGCTGAAGGTGTAGAGGATTCCCTCTCCGTTTCCTCTGGAACATTTGAAGTATCAGGGGCTTCATCATCTGGAGTCATGGGGCTATCATCAAAGGATGCTGCTGTTAACCCTAAAAAAGCATGACCATAAAGAGACATCAGAAAATTGTATTTGTATTCTTCCATCTTATTTGGACACAAATAATAAATGCATAAGATAACATTTTACCTATATATTTTTAAAATATTCTTACGTTACATTTGTTGTAATATTCTGTCAAACAATAAATATACTATTTAGGAGTATTACCCTAATGTAATTTGTACTCAAAATTATAAGGCCTATAAATTATCTATTATCTATGAAATATCAACATGATCATCTTCATGCCTTTGGCCTTCTGATTAATAGTTCATGTTATTGTACTTCATGCACACACACTTACCCGGTGAACCTGATGATGTACCATTGGAACTGCCAGCCATCTCTAAATCTTCATCCTCTTCATCTAATATTAATTTGTTAACATGAAAGAAATAAGAAGGTTTGAGTACTTACTAGATTATACCATTGAAAGAATGTAGAGCTCGCATAAATGGACATGATAAACAATAACCTTGTTAGCTTATGAATTATGATTAAAACAATCAAACAAACAAAAAGGTGTAATTAACAAAGCCAGAGGCTAACGACTCATCATGTAAAACGTTTAGGTTACGTATGGTAACCCTCGTTCCCTGATGGAGGGAACGGAGACGTTGTGTCATGTGTACGACACTAGGGGTCGCCCTTGGGAGCCCAAACACGTCTGACAGTTTTGAGAAAAGGCAAATGAAATTGGGTGTGCAGATTTTGCATAGCTGGCCATGCCCCGGACATCCGGGTATAAGTAGGTGCGGCTGAGTGTCTTGAAAACGTTGGGAAAGTGACTGTTTCCCGTAGGAAAAAGGCACTATGGAGATCACAACCTGCCCAGAGGGGGGGGTATAGAGTGAACAAATTAGTGAAGGGACCTGAGGTGGGCCCCACCCGAGGGGAGACTACCAACCTCAGAGCCTAGAGACAAGCATGTCTCAGGGGAAACACCACACCACAGAGAGTTATAGGTGGAAATTACACACATGGGGCCACATGAGGAGCCACTACATATGGGGCACAAATCCAACCAAGAGACAGCAAAAGTAATCATACCTTGTAATGGATTCTTGTAGCGAGCTCTTCCGTTAAACCCAGCTACATCCAGAAGTGCCAAGTGATGGAAGAGATGTCCAGGGTTCACATCAGGAAACCTACTGAAACTTAGAGAAGCGTAATCACCGTGAGGGAAAGCGCTTGAGCAAGCTCTACACCAAACCAGAGCTTGCGTTCAAGACTCTAGCGGATACTGGTTCCATACGCAGGTTGTAAAATCTGGCGAATGTGTTAGGTGTAGCCCAACCTTAAGCTCTGCAGATGTCTGTCAAAGAGGCCCCATTCGCAAGAGCTGCCGAGGCAGCGCCTCCCCTGGTCGAGTGGGCTCTCACTCCCAGTGGGCAGGGTAAGCCTCTGGCCTGGTAGGCCGTACGAATTGCATCCACAAGCCAGTGGGAGATCCTTTGTTTGGAGACAGCTTTCCCCTTCTGCTGTCCTCCATAACAGACAAAGAGCTGTTCGGAATGTCTGAAGGGCTGAGTACGTTCCAAGTAAATGCGCAGGGCATGGACTGGGCATAATAAGGTCAGGCTGGGGTCATCTTCCTGGGAAGGAATGGCTTGCAGGGTCACCACCTGGTGGCGGGTACCTTAGGCATGTATCCAGGCCAGGATCTCAAGACAACGTGAGAATCCGTCGGCTCAAATGGGTCTTGCTGTAAGGCCTGAAGGACCAGAGCAAGATCCCAAGAGGGGATGGGATGTGGCCGAGGAAGGTTCAGCCTCCGGGTGCCTCTAAGAAATCTGATACCCAAATCGTGCTTCCCCACTGATCTGCCTTCCACTAGGTCATGATTGGCTGATATAGCGTCCATATGGACCTTGAGTGTCGAGGCAGATAGGTGCTTATCCAGGCCTCCTTGGAGGAAGGATAGCACAGATTCGATACCACATCTCCGTGGGTCTTTCCCTCGGAAAGAACAACAGTTCACAAAAATGCGCCATTTTAGATCTACAGCTGCCTAGTGGAGGGGGCTCTAGCCTGTAAGAGGGTGTTTACCACTGAGGGTGAAAGGTCTCTGAAGTCCTACTGGTCACGTCCAGGGACCAGAGGTGGAGGTTCCAGAGGTCTGGGCGTGGGTGCCAGATTGTGCCCTTCCCCTGAGAAAGAAGGTCCTTCCTCAGAGGGATGCTCCAGGGAGGAGCTGATGCTAGGAGCACCAGGTCTGAGAACCAGGTTCTGTTGGGCCAAAACGGGGCCACCAAGAGTACCTGTTCTCTGTCCTCCCTGACTTTGCACAGAGTTTGCGCAATGAGGCTCACTGGGGGAAACGCATACTTGAGTAGGTCCCTTGGCCAGCTGTGTTCCAGTGCATCTATACCGAGGGGGGCCTCGGTTAGTCCGTACCACAACTGGCAGTGGGTGGATTCCGGTGAGGCAAAGAGATCTACTTGTGCCTGGCCGAACCGACCCCAAATCAGCTGGACCGACTGGGGGTGGAGCCTCCACTCGCCCCCTAGCGAAGCCTGTCGTGACAGAGAATCGGCCACATGATTGGAATCGCCGGGGATGTGAGTGGCACGCAGAGACCTGAGTCTGTGCTTGCTCCAAAGTAAGAGATGGCGGGCTAGCTGTGACATGCGAAAGGAGCATACACCGCCCTGGTGATTGATGTAAGCAACAGTCGCTGTGTTGTCTGAGCGGACCAACATGTGCTTGTCCTGAATCAAAGGTCGGAACCTCCTCAGGGCCAAAAGCACTGTCAACAGCTCCAGGCAGTTGATGTGCCATAGCAGTTGGGGGCCTGTCCAGACCCCAGAGGCTGCATGCTCGTTGCACACGGTGCCCCAGCCTGTCTTGGATACTTGTTCCAGGGGCACCCCTGCCCGTAGGAACGAGATGTCTTGCCAAGGGCAGTTTTGCGGCACGATGGTGTGATGTTCACATGGTACGTGCCGTGGCGCCATGCCCATCTCGGGACTCGGGTATGAAGCCAGTGCTGTAGCGGTCTCATGTGCATCAAACCCAGCGGCGTAACCGCGGCTGAGGATGGCATGTGTCCCAGGAGCCTCTGAAACTGTTTCAGTGGGTCCGTTGACCGCCGTCTGAATGCTTTCACACACCTCAGCACTGACTGTGCACGCTCTGGGGAGAGACGTGCAGACATACTGACCGAGTCCAGTTCCACACAGAGAAAAGAGATACTCTGCGCTGGGGAGAGCTTGCTCTTTTCCCAGTTGACCCGAAGTCCCAAACGAGCCAGGTGGTTGAGAACCACATCCCTGTGGGTGCAAACCAAGTCCCACGAGTGAGCTAGGATCAGCCAGTCGTCGAGATAATTGAGAATGCGAATACCCACTTCCATGAGGGGGGCAAGGGCAGCTTCCGCTACCTTCGTACAGACGCGGGGCGACAGGGAGAGGCCGAAGGGAAGAACCTTGTACTGATAAGCCCGACCTTCGAAGGCAAACCGTAGGAACTGCCTGTGTCTTGGAAGAATCGAGACATGAAAGTACGCGTCCTTCAGGTCTATTGCCACAAACCAATCTTGATCCCTGACACATGTGAGAATGTGTTTGAGGGTTAACATTTTGAAGGGGAGCTTGAGCAGGGCCCGATTCAAAACTCTGAGATCTAAGATTGGCCTGAGCCCACCACCCTCCTTGGGTACAATGAAGTAGGGGCTGTAAAACCCCTTCTCAAAGGAGTCACACCTGGCGTACCTGGACTGGGGGAACTGTGGCTGGAAAAACGGCCTGTGGCTGGAGGTAAGAAGCCCTGAAGACCACTGGTTGTTTTGCCGTGCGAGTTTGTGTGGTGGGAACCAAACAGAGGATCTCCCTGATGGGGGGGGATCATCTGAACGAACTCGCTGTTTCAGAACATGGGGGAACACAGGAGGTGTGTGATCGCATGTTCTGGTTGGAGGAAACAGCGTCCGACTGTCGGAAAGAGGGTCGGAAATGCTGAGAATAATGCCCAGAGAAGAAGGAAATTGCTCTTTTATTATGACCATGTGGTGGCCGTCTGCCGGGTGGCAGACAGCCGAGATGGAGTCGAATCCAGCGCTCGTCCCCTCATCGAGTGTGGACCCGTACAGGTCAAACGATCCTCCTTCCCCGGGCTGCCCGTCTCAGGAACGCTTTGAAGGCTGACGAGGGTTCTTTGTGGCCTGTGGATGAGCTGGCGGTGCCACCTCCCTGCGAGAGCTGGAACGTTGGGCGGGTCTAGCTGCAGGACCGGCCTGGGGCGGGGCCTGAGCTGCTGTCGCAGGGGGCCTCCCTTGGCGTGGAGCAGGTGGGGGCTGCTGCCTCAGCGGAGCTGGGCTGGTGCTCGCTACACATCGAGGCAGGATGTGTTTGATAGCCTCCGTCTGCTTTTTCACTGTGGAGAACTGCTGTGAAAAATCCTCCACAGTTTCACCAAAGAGACCAGCCTGGGAAATAGGAGTGTCAAGAAAGTGAACTTTCTCAGCGTCTCGCATTTCGGCCAGGTTTAGCCACAGGTGGCACTCCTGGACCACCATGGTGGACATCGCCCTCCCCAGGGCCTGCCCTGTGACTGTGCAGATCTTAAAGTACCTTGGCTTGATAGACCTGCAGGATAGCCATGGCATGCAGAGCGGATGCAGCTTGACCAGAGGCTGTGTAAGCCTTCGCTACAAGAGCAAAAGAAAACTTACAAGCCCTGGACGGGAGTCTCGGGCGGCCCCTCCAGGAGGCAGCGTTTTGCGGGCAAAGGTGCATCACAACTGCTCTCTCCACCTGGGGGACCTCCGTATACCCCCTCGCTGGACTGCCTTCGAGGGTGGTGAGGGATGAGGAGTTGATATATCGTGCTCTAACTGAAAGAGGGACCTTCCACGATTTCGTCAACTCCTTGTGCACTTCCGGGAAGGAAGGATCCGGGGACGAGAGTGGCCTGGAGTCACAGTTGTTACCCAGGAACCATCCAACCTAGAAGGCTAGGGGTGAGGCGGGGGAACCCACTCCAGCCCGATCTCCTTGGCTGCCCGTTGAAGTGCGGCGGCCATTTCAGCATCTGCCACCGACTGAGACTCGGCCGCAGGAGCGGCGAGTTCAGACGAGATGTCAGCTTCTGACAGCTCATGCCTTCCCTCCGATGCTGCAGAAACCCTCTTTTCCTCAGCAGGAGCTTCAAACAAAAGATCCAATCCGTACTGAGACGAATTGTCAAAATTCTTCTTCATAAAGAACGCGGCTCTCGAGCGGAGCGAGCTCAAGGGCATGTCCTCGCAAGCCTGACAACCACCCTCAGCGAACGCTGCATCAGCATGCTCATGCCTCAAACACTGAATACGGCGATCGTGCCGATCGTTCGAGGAAAGGTAGAAACCGCAACCAGAAGGACATGGATGGAAAGGCATAATGAAACATACTAACCGTACCGTGTAGGTCTTTTAGAGAAAATTTGCTCTGTTTAGAGGAGAATCTTCTCTTGTAGATCGCCGTCGAAGCACCCAGGGGAACTCTCACAACACTTAGCTGTGTTAGAGAAGGGAGAGACCGCTGCCTGTGCCCTAGATCCAATGACGAAGAGGTGAATGATGCCGCTCTCACACAGAGACGCTGCATTCGGCTCCAAAAAAACAGAACGAGTGAGCAGAGCATGCGCTGCCCTACTTATACCCGGATGTCCGGGGCATGGCCAGCTATGCAAAATCTGCACACCCAATTTTATTGGCCTTTTCTCAAAACTGTCAGAGGTGTTTGGGCTCCCAAGGGCGACCCCTAGTGTCGTACATTCAACACAACGCAGAGTGTACGACAGACAGGAGACTATAATTCACCAGGCAATACGAGTTATATCAGCTCATGCCAAATATAAAGAATGTTCGCTTACCTATGCTGTTTACAACTGTATTCATGGACGTTACGATAGGTCTCTGGCCAAGTATTTCTTCCATTTGGTCGAAATGCTTAAATTTGACTTTTCCTCTCCCACCGGACCCGCTTTTGCAAAGACTTCTCTTCTCTGAAAGGTACTTTTGTTTTAAAGTTTTCCACTTGGACCGTAACATTTCCCAGGGCTTGTCAAAGCCCTTCTCCTTCATGTCCACTTCCAAGTCTTGGTAAATGCTGGCATTTCTCTGTTGCTTGGAATCTAATATAGCTGTAATTTTTTTCTCTTTAATTAGTTTAAGAAAGAACTCCCAACTTCAGTCCAGACATACCGCGCCATCTTTAAAATATGATCATATGACCTTTTACATGCGCCATGTGACCTGTAAATGCGAAAAAAAAAGGTTTCCATTGCAGTTTTGCAAAATACTCCTTTTTCGAATTGTCTGAAAAACCACCTCATGTGAGCGTAAAAACATTTTTGCGATATATGGGAGTTTTTGCATAATTGACGCGTTTCCATTAGGCGTATTTTCAATTCGCAATTTAAATTTGCGCAATTTGAAGGGTAATGGAAACGTGCCTAATGATTGTCTCCTGGACCACTGCAAAGTCAGCAGTCTTCTCCATTATTGTGGTTTCAAAGAACAAGAGATAGGCGGAATTTATACTGTAGGGATGGACATTTAATGAAATACTGGATTTTTGACTTTCATGAGCTGTAAGCTCTAACCATCAAAATTAAAACAAAAAAACTTTAGAAATATTTTACTTTACATGTAATGAATCTAGAATATATGAAAGATTTAGTGTCTGAAATAAGTTAGAAACAAAAAAATTACTTTTTCAGGATATTTTTTTTTTTTTGAGATGCACCTTTATATATAGAGAGAAAGAGAGAGAATTGAATTTCAAAGATCCTTTATTACAGATTTTAAACATTGCTCAGTCAATTGACATTGTCAATAAACAAACAAACAAACAAACAAAAAAAAAAAAAAAAAAAAAAAGATTATCCCATAAAGGTTGCAAAAAACAGGTTATCTTTATTAACCTCACACAAGATCCCTTTATAACACCAAATCAAATCAAATGAAACAAGATCAGCCATGGCTTTAAAATACCGAAAATCCTAGAATAAAATTCTAGATTTCACTGAATTAAAAAACACTACCTGTAAATTACAATTCAAATTTTGTTCAATTTTGTGTTTTCTAGTATTATAAATCGCCATTTTAGCTTTTAAAATTCAAAAGTTGACACTTATACCGGCATCTCCGAACATATTTAAAACCACAAATAAAAGTTTCAACAGAAAAGGTCTCTCTAAAACATGCAAATAAATTTTGTAAAACAGAAAACAAAGGCTTTAGCCTGACACAATCCATAAATGTGTGAAACACAGTTTCTCTCTGAAAACAAAATGGACAATCATGACCAACACCAGGATTTAAAACCGAGACAAAAGCATTAACTGCAACTGCACCGTGTAAAATTCTCCACTGTAAATCTCCAACTTTCTTAGTTAATGGTGACTTATATAAAGCTCTCCATTCTGGCTTTGTACCCTCCTTCATCTGGAGTATAGGACGCCAAGGAGTATCCACCCTGTGATGTAAAGCACTCCGATTCAGTGATTTCACACAACTTTTATACAATGTTTTTCCAGAAGCTGGCTCTGAGCCGAGTAATGTCAAGTTTTCGGAATACAAAAAAACACCTTTACACTCTTCTAGATTGGGTGATAAGAACAGATTAGGAAAAGGATCGCTGGAGTTTGGAACAGTAAGTCCCTCAGCATAGTCTTCCAGCAATTTAAATTCCTCCTCTGTAAGAGCAGACCTCCAATTTTCAAGAAGTTTAGCCACGATGCATGCTGAATGAATACCCAAGTGTCCAGGTACTGAGTCAATATTCTTGAAGCCTTTTCCTGCTAACCGCGATAGATGTCCAAGTGTCGTCAATCCAGAAGAAAGAAGAATTCCACCAAGAGCAGGGAGAGGGCCATCACGAGATATATCCAAACGAGAACCATAAATTGAAGGTTCTTGTAACAACCAATGCAAGGAAATTGTCTTACATAGTCTTTGCGTTATAAATAAAGTCCCGACTTTAAAAAGGTTACGATAAAAAACAGGTAACTTGGACAAGTTCATCATTTTAGGATTCCCCCAGAACAAAGGCTTGTCCAGGCCTTTCAAAGTTTCGCAGGATAGCAAGAGCAATAAATTCCCAATTTGAGTCCACTGGACCAGTCAGAAGTCTCTGTGCAAACTGAAGCCGAAAAGCTGCTGTTCTGCTCTGCAAATTAATGAGTCCATGGCCTCCTTCGGCAAGTACAAAACAGCTCTCGGAACCCAGTACAGCTTGTCCCAAAAAAAATCTATTAAAATCGGCTGAACTTTTAACAAAAAAACCGGTGAAGGATCAACGCAAATAAGCCGATGCCAGAGAGAAGATGCTACCAAGTTATTAATAATTAGCATCTGCCCCTTGTAAGATGACCTTTTATCTTTTCTAAAACCCCTTCAAAGTTTTTTTCAAAAAAAGTTTCATTCCCTAAAAAAACTCCAAGATATTTAAACCCTTCCCTCATCCATGTTAGACCAACCGGAAGGTTTGGTTCTCCATTTAACCATCTTCCGACCAGTATGGCTTCACTTTTAGACCAGTTTACTTTTGTTGAAGAACAAACTTTAAAATCCTGTAACAAATTTAACAACAAGTTCACATCTCTCTGACAACTGATAAAGATTACAACATCATCAGCATATGCTGATAATTTAAAAACATTCGGACAATCAGGAAAATGCAATCCATACAACTCTGTTCTTAGCTTATTTTATAAAGGCTCTATTGCCATACTCTAAAAGGAGAACGTAAGTCACCATTAACTTTCAATATGCTCTCAACGTCACTGTACAAAACCTTTATCATAGGAATAAAATTTGAACTAAAGCCAAATGCTTCTAAGACATTCCATAAATAATTGTGCTCAACACAATCAAAAGCCTTTTCTTGGTCCAAAGACACCAGACCAAAATCTGAGTTGAGACTCTTGCAAAAATCCAAAACATCCCTAATAAAAGATATGTTATCAAAAATTTGTCTACCAGGTACACAATAAGTCTGGTCAGGATGGATCACTTGTTCCAAAACTTCTCCCAATCTATTAGCCAGCACCTTGGAGAGCAATTTATAGTCACTGCACAGCAAACTCACCGGTCTCCAGTTTTTGATGTCGTTCAAGTCTCCCTTTTTTGGCAGCAAAGTGAGAACCGCTCTACGGCAACTTGTGGGTAGTCGCCCATTAGCTAGTCTTTCCTCCAGCACCTCCAGTAGGTCTGGACCCACCTCTCACCAAAAAGACTTATAAAAGTCTGCCGGTAGCCCATCAACTCCAGGCACTTTGCCACACTCCATGCTTTGGAGAGCTCTTTCTAACTCCTCCAGAGTCAGAGCTTTACTGAGCTCAGCATTGGCTTCTTCAGATAACTGAGGTAAATTCTTAAGGAAGACATTACCAATAGTTTGTTCTTCGGTGAGTTCACCTTTGTACAGATTTTCATAAAAACTTACTGCTCTCTTCCGAATATCAGAGGGATCTGACAACAAGACTCCAGTTTCTGAGCATGAATCAACCTTCTTTGCCCATTTTTCTTCGCTAAATTAAAGAAAAACTTTGTGGGTGCATCCATCAACTCTACACTTTGAAAGCGTGACCTGACCAGGGCTCCTTGTGTAACTGTGTCTAATAGTTCAGATAAAGAGGTTTTCTTTACATTAAATGTTTCAAAATAGGCAGAATTTCCTGTACTATCAGCAAGCCCCTGAAGTTCCACCAGCTCCTTCTCTATCGCTTTTATCGAATAGGTTATGTCCCTTGTGAGGTTGTGAGTATATTGTTGACACAACTGTTTGATCTGCGCCTTTGCAACATCCCACCACTGCTGTAAAGACTGGAAAGCAAATTTTGTATTTCTAATGTTGTTCCAAAACTCTTTAAAAACCTCCTTGAAATGCTTGTCACATAATAAATTGTTATTGAGATGCTAGTAAGCACTTTTAGGCTTAATGGAACTCAAAGTTACAACACACTGTATCAAACTATGATCAGAGAAATATACTGGAATAATTGGACAACCCCTAAAAAAGGCAAGTTGGTGTTTAAATACATAAAATCTGTCCAACCTTGCTAACGAAAAAAAAATATCATAAACATGAGACCATGTATACTGCCTTTGAGTTCCATGAAAATTTCTCCAAACATCAACAATTTCATGTGATTTCAATAATTGAATAAGATGCTTTTGTGAAGGCATATGCGGTTCAACATGATTCCTATCTAGAAAGTGCTCAGTGCAATTGAAATCCCCACCTAGAAATAATAAATCCTCAGGATTACAATTACATAAAACATTACTCAGAGCATCTAGAAAAGCCATTCTTTCCGGTGCATTGGTTGGGACATACACACTAATGAAAATCAAAGAACAATTTTCAAACTGAGCTATAACTTTTAAAAGTCTGCCTTTTATAGTTTCTTCTACCTGATAAGAACAGGGAACAAATTCTTAGAAAATAAAATGGCAACTCCACCACTTGTTGAGGTCAGATGGCTTAAGACAGATAAACCATTAAATTCTCTTGCCCAATCAGAAGCATTTAATAAATCACTATGAGTTTCTTGAGCAAACAAAACATCAATTTTCTTCTGTTTTATTATCTCAAATAATTGAAATCTTTTCTTGACTTGTCTAGCTCCATTTACATTAAGAGAGGCAACAAAAAATTCTCCCATAAATGAGAAGAGAAAAAAAAAAACAAACAAATCAAGCACAACCAAATCAAAGAAGACACAAAGAGATGAGGTTTACGTATTATCATTATTAATGCTTGACCCCAACTGGGCATTAAGTTTAGCAAGGATTTTCTTTAGACGGTACACTTCCTGATTAGTGAAACCTCCATCACTCCTGAAAACCTTTGCCTTTTCAATGAACTGCAACACATCAGGGAAGTACTCTTCAACTCGAACTTTTCTAGCATTTTTTTGTCACTTTGAGAAAGGACTTTATATCGTCCACAGTGTAAACCCGGACGGAAAAACCACTCTGAGGTAAACTACATGTAACGCTGCATTCAGAAAAATCGCTTCAACTTTCTGTATCAGTCTGACTCAGACTCAGACTCGCAATTTTCCATTCTTTTAGGCTGTTTGCACATATGGTGTTGCTTTAGTCTTCTCTTTTGAGGCGTTTTAAAAGCACAGTCTTCTGAATCCATGATCAAACACTGATTCTGCTCTAAATCGGCTGAATAAGATTGCTCAGCAACCGCAGCAGAGCCATCACTATTTCGCAACTCATTCGCCTGACCCGCCGACTGAACACTCGCCGTAGATGCCTCATCCCTTCCTGCATCAGCGTCAACAACATTCACCCCTTCAGTAGGTTTATCAGACGGCAACACCTCTGTAATTTTCTCAGCATCTGTTGGTGCAGATTTTTGCGCCAGACCCTGTTTCAGGCACGACGTTGCCAACGGCCACTCCAACATTCGCTTCATCACACGTTTCAACATTTCGCTCACCATCAGCTGGTGGATGACTATTATCTGGCTTATTCAATTTGCTTGGACAAGCTCAAATAAGATGCCCTGTATCACCGCATCCAAAGCACTTCATACTATTTGTCGTAGCAAAAATGACACAATTAAACTCATCATGGCGAAAGTTTAAAGACAGATCCAATTCATCCAAGTTATCTTGTAAAATCATGTAGACATAGTGCCTAAAAGACAGGACATGTTTCAACAGTGGGGACTTGCACCCAAGTGGAATCATCTTAATCTGAGAAACCAATTTACCATAACGAGAGAGCATTCTAGTAAAAACCTCATTTGAAATAAAAGGTGGCACATTGGATAGAGTCACTTTTCTCAAAGGAGTGGAAAGAGGAAGTACAGGAGGAAAAATACCATTAACCACTACCCCATTCTCTACGATCTGGTTCGCTAACTCAACTGTCTTGACAAACACGACAATATCACTATTCATGCGGGACGCGGACAGAGTATTCTCTGGCCCAATCACCTCTCCTACTGCCAAGCTGCATTTTTCTACACTTACAGGTCACACCATGACGTCGCGTCAAGAAATCAAAGCTCCTAACCTCACAAAAAGATGAATTAAAACCAGAGAAATAAACAAAAAAGATAGAAAAGATAGAAAAGGTAGAACACTCATACCTGACGCATACGGCAAACGCTCACACTCGACGCTCCGCCCACTCACTCAGCACATGCGCACAGAGCAGAGAGCGAGAGAGAGAGAGAGAGTCCTAAAATGTTATGTATTGTTCAGGTGGAATATGACCTGTTCTTGTGCCTGGGCTATTTTGGTGCTCAGTGCTCTGTAGTGCTGGCCAGAGGGCAACAGTTCAAAGAGAATGTAGGCAGGGTATGAGGGTTCCAGAGTGAATTTTTCCTTTTTGAGCCTTTTTCCTCACTCTGGAGGTGTAAAGTTCTTGGAGGTTAGGTCCTGTGGCAGGTTGAACTTTCTCAGCTGGCAAAGGAAATACAACCTCTTCTGGGCCTTTTTTTTGTAATGTGATTGTTCCACTTAAGGTCCAGGTTGATGGTGGTGCCCCCCTTACCAAATTATGTAGTAAGTATACAGATATTTAAGTGTAAGTAAAGTAAGTAGTACTTTAAGTAGAATGACTCCTTTTTTGTTTTTTCATATTTTCTAGAATTCAGCTTGATTTTTCGTTCAGGGATGGAAAAATGAATAAACAGCCTAAATATTCGATTTCTACACATGGACGGAACGAAAGGTCCCTTTCTGCTAACTGGGTCCATGTACGTTTTGATCATTTGTTTTTCAATTTGAAATGAAATAAGCAGTAACGAGAAAACGGCTCCCTTTATCATTTTTTCGTTTGTTCAGAAAAATGTAAAAACGAGATTTCGGCTCAATTTTTCTTTTTTTTTTTTGGTTTACTGGTAGAAAACGGACAATCGACTTCAAAATTCGTTTTCCACATGTGAGCGGTCACGAGACGCCCCTTTTCGCCGATTGGTCAACCAAATCTGAAGCGGTGACATCATCTGTTGTTTCTCTGTTCCATTCAACAAAATAATAGTCCTTTATTTATTTTTTTTCATTCTTTTTTATTTGCAATCTTTAGAACAACAAACAAGGACAATAACAAATTAGAATAAAATATAGACTAATAAACAAAGACCAAAAAATAAATAAATTAATTAAATTAAATAGTAGAAGGAATAAGAAAATCATATGTCCATAACAAGTACAAATAGTTAGAAATTATTCAAACAATAGATTTAAGGCTTTAAAATAATTTTATTTTATTAAAAATTCATTTCTTTAACGTATAGGTAGTGCCCTATGGCTCTGTCGCTCTCAACTCTGACTCTCCGTCCACGGTGGCCTCGGGCTCAGGCTCCACGAGTCGGGGTGGTGGTTGGCTGGGCTCTGGGTCATGCTGCGAGTTTGCAGTCCTCCTCCGCGTCGCCCATGTGAACGTTGATCCGTTCGTCCACAATGCGAAGTTGATGTAACTTTGCAGGGTCCAGCAGAGATCTCCACGTGGCATGACGAAGGTCATCATCCAGTCCACACCTAAATCCCTCCATCAAGCAGACGTCGTCGCAACTGGCACGGTGGCAGGTGTCGACAAACTCCTCCATGTAGTCCTCCAGGTCTCTGCCATTCTGGAAGATGAAGATGGTAAAAACTTTCAGAGTGGTGTTACCCCTCCTTGGGACAATGTTGATTGAGGCGAGGTTCATGTGGTCAAAGAAAAAAAAAAGACTGGTGAAAACGAAAATAAAATACGGGGAAAACTCGTCTCTAATTTGTTTGTTAGGTCAGATGTTCTGTCATCGCTGTGTGTTGAATGAGACGAACGACGACGTAATATAATGAAAAGTCTTTAATGAATTCCACAAATGGTAACTCCAGACAAGAACAGAAGGGAAACACACATGCCAACATAACTTTAACATCCGACAACCAACCAAACCAACCAACCAACCAAACAATGAACAGAATCCAACTAAAGGAGTGCTAACGATACAAAGGCAGGTATGGGTGATTAACCAATAATGACTTAACAAGGAACAGAACAGGAAAAACCATATATGGACACAACAAAACAGTCCAACGGGGGTGTAACAAAGGGCAAAACCAACACAAAGAGTCCAAGGGGTCTGACAATATCATAGCCACGGGAACGTTTCATTTTGCCAGAATTTAAGTTATAAGTGTGCACAGCCACACACTTCTAAATGTAAACCTGTAAAATGTTGATAAATAACTAGATAACGCTTGAGCTTGTGAAAAGTCAGTGTTTTACGGTGTTCGGCCATCCACCGATTAAATTACTTGCCCACCGTCCCACTGTCGTTTTGCATTTTTATAGAAATAATATCAATGTAGGTCAGCTGAACAGCAGACAATCGTCCAATTCATACAGCACGAGCAACAGTGGATGAGACGAGTGGGCCAGTGAAATGATTGACAGAACGACAAAGAACTTTTGTTAATAAAAAATATTTATAGCTTATATTGTCTGTTTTTGTTCATTTGTTGTTGTAAAAATTGTACATTAAAGCTGTACATTGTACATTTGTTGAACTGTGCGTTCATTTTAAAAGGGAAAATCCAAATACCTTAATTTATCAGGTTACAGGATATAGGCCTATTTCATGTCATCTTAATCGTTTTGTTGATAAAATTTAGTTTAATATAAGCGAGTGTTTTTTTGTGCTATTTTATTGTTGTTGTGTTTTCATTAAATTAATAATGATCCAAAAACTAAGTAGGCCTATTCGTTTGAAAGTAAAGGGAAAAATCCATAGGTCTTTAATTTAGGCTATGTGTGTTACATGTCGTCTTATTCGTTTTGTTAATAACAAATAATACGTTTCAATCAAACAATGGGGGAAGATATAAAGAATAAACATTTAAAGATCAAAATATCGCTGATGCACATTGTTACAGGTTACATGTTGAGCAAATAATAACGTTACTGGCTTCTTCCATTACATTTGGCTGGAGATTCAAGTCAAGAAAGATTTTATTTTTATTTTTATTTTTTTTTTTTGCTATAGATAAAAAATGTACTTAGTTGGTGGTCCAGAGTAAATATATAACACAGCATAAAATGGCAGTTTTTAAGTTTAAGCGTTGTTTATTTTTAACGCTAATATCTTTTCCCCTGGGCTCACCACAGTAGGTGACCAATCGGTGAATAGCCGAACACCGTGAGAAACAGACTTTTCAAAAGCCTAAGCGTTAGCCATTTATCATCATTTTACTTAAGCCTCTAGGCTGTGCACACTTCTAACTAAAATCATGGCAAAATAAAATATTCTCGTGGCTATGACAGGCTACAGTAGAGTAAAAATTTTGTTCTCCATCCTTGGTACCTTCAGTCGATTTGCATTACAGTATTTGCACTAACCATGGCTTGTCCAAAAAAACTGAGCATATAATGTCTAAAAGGAAAGTTATGACTGCTTTTGCGCTGTCTAGTGGGTAGCGCAGCTTCACCACTCGGACTTAAATCCATACAGCAAAATAAAACAGGCTGGGTGCAGATTAATATTTCTGAAATAAATATTTCTGTGAAATGCGTTAGGTTGCACAGAAGAAAGTCCAGTCAGAGGACTATCATTTTGTTGAAAAAAAAAATAAATAAATAAATAATAATAATCATTTTACTCATTTTAAAATAGAAATATGTCACTACCATATGTTAAAAGAAACAAGAAATAACAAAGCGACAGAAGCTGTAAAGTATTCGAAGCCTTAAATTTATTGTTTGAATAACTAACTATTTGTACTTGTTATGGACATGTAATTTTCTTATGGTTTTTCCTATTTTATTATTATATTACTAATAAAATAGGAAAAACATATAATATTATTTTATTTTATATTATATATATATATATATATATATATATATATATATATATATATATATATATATATATATATATTTTAATTGTCTTTGTTTATCATGTTTTGATGTAATTTATGTTATTGCCCTTGTATGTGCATTGTTCTAAAGATTGAATTTAAAAAAGAAAATAAATAAAGGACTATTATTTTGTTAAACGGAACAGAGGAACAACTGATGATGTAACCAATTGGTGGAAAGGGGCGTCCCTTTTAGTTTATCCGTTTTCTACCAGTGAACCAAAAAAAAAAAAAAAAAAGAAAAAACGAAAGTTTTTTTTTTTTTGTTTTTTTTCTGAACAAATGAAAAAATGAATAAAGGAGACGTTTTCTCGTTTCTGCTTATTTCATTTCAAACAAATGATCAAAACGTACACGGGCCGCGATGAATGAGAAGCTCCATTTCACAAACAGCTCAATATGCAAGCCTTAAACTAACGTTATACTCCTTTGTCAGCGAGAGACGTGTTCAGATTCAGCACATGATCACTGTCTAGTGGGCTTTGTTTTCAAATACGTTACTCACGCATTCGCTGTTCTTCTGCCGGCAGTTATCAAACAGCGTTGCATTACTGCGGGCGCCCCTTCTGGATTGAGGATGAATTGCCTGTGTTCATTGTAAGACCTCATGCACCAAACCGAGATGTGCGCACCCTGACGGTTCGGTCCGAATACATGTATAGTTACACCCCTAATACAAATACAATTTTTTAAAACTTTACTGTTGTGTTCACTTTGTGTGCTTTTTGAAGCAGTCCCATACATTTGCATTATATGCACTAAAAATCTTTGTTTGTGCTTATCCAAAGAAAGTCATATATATTTGGGATGGCATGAGGGTGAGTAAATGATGAGAAATTTTAATTTTTGGATGGAGTATCCCTTTAATGAGCCAGATGTGATCCTATTTTTAATTGTTTACAATAGAACTTACAATACTACAATAGAACACTTTTTGGAGTTTTTTGTAACATTTAATTTACAAAGTAATCATGGCCACTAAAACATTAAAAAAGTATTTAAATTCTTATCACTGATTTTATTTGCACTTAGTCTTGTGCATTCAGCCAATACATAATACATAGCACATACACAGCTAATTGCTTCAAAATGGACAACAATAATGAATAAATAACGAATAAACTTAGTTCCCTTAATATGCTTCACATTTGATGGCAAAGAAATTTTAAAGCCAGAAATGTACCTGATGAAAGTTATAACCGAAACTGAAACGGAGGTGCTTGATGCATAAAAACAAACCTCATGCATGTTTGAGTTTCCATGTACCATATTTAATATGTGTAAGATAAAATAAAAATGCAAAAATGTAATAAGTACTTTTCAAGTTGAAATAAAATTGTAAGGAGTTAAATTGTACGTTTTCATAAATGTAATCAAGTAAAAGTACAAGTAGTCACTTTAAATTGTACTTGAATAAAGTACAGATACCCCAAAATAATACTTAAGTACAGTAACCAAGTAAAATTATTGCTCACTAATTATTTTATGCCCTTAGATTGGAATGATAGTGGGGCATTTAAAGCAGCAGGGAGTGTCACATGTGAAACACCTTCTGGGCCTGAGGCTTTCCTAGTTTTCTGTTTTCTGAATACCTGGCTCACATCCCCTATACATACCTTATGCACAGGTTGGATGGTAGTAGAGGGAAGGAGGTGGGCTGCATGGAGGGTTTTTCAAATCGGCAATAAAACACATTCAGATCATTAGCCAGTTTCTCCAAAGATCGCAAGCATGGTTTCTTGTACGTGGTGATGTTCCTCAGATCTGTCCAGATGATGCTGATGCTGGGTCGTTGGCTGAAAACTGCGTTTTATTGGGTGTTCAGAGTGACTTTTTTTATACACTCTGGTCTCCTTTGTCTGTTTCTGGCCTGGTTATACAAGATTTTATCCCCACTCCTATAAGTATCCTCTTTGGCATGACGAAGCTGTTTGAGTTCCCCAATAAAACCACAGTTTGTAACAATCAGCCTAACAGGCTGCCATACCATAGAAACAGTCCAAGAACCCTAGTGTGCTGAAAAAGTCCCAAAGTGAGAGTCCACCAGTGTATATACAGTCCAAGATAAGTGATAATCCAAAAGCTTGCTAACGTATCTGGAAAAGTATCTGTGCAAAGGAAACTCCACAATCCAGGTGAGTTTGGTAGCTGTTAGTTGCTTTTTTTGTGTTGGCCATGCTGGTCTCTTTATACTCTTCCTGCTGTGCGTGCACGTTCACAAAACAGCGTTCAAACTTAGAACAAAATATATTTAAAGGGACCTTAACATAAATAATATTAACCATTAGGTGGCCGTTACAGTGTCTGTGAGCTAGTCCAGATCGGTGGCTGCGGCTTCAGAAACACGCTAATCAGGATAGTCCATTTTTTTTTAACAATCCTTATTACAGGTTTAAATGGTCGCACTTTATTTTAACGTCCAGTTCTCACTATTAACAAACCATTAACTACATCTTTTGCCTCAATAAACTCCTAATTTGCTGCTTATTAACAGTTAGTAAGGTAGGTGTTAAGTTCAGGTATTGGGTAGGATTAGGGATGTAGAATGGTCATGCAGAATAGGTGCTTTTTAAGTTCTAATAAAGAGATAAATATGTTCAAAATAGAGATGCTAATAAGTAATTAAGTTAATAGTGAGAAAACTATACTAAAATGAAGAAAAAATACTAAAGTGTTACCGCTTAAACTAATAAATAAGAACTAGAATCGGTAACACTTTAGTAATGGTTGCAATGCTCTCTTTCAATTATAAAAGTTTGCAGGACCTTCATGTTTAATGGACTATAGAGATAAAAATGGATATCAAAATTAAAGTCATAAATGTGTTCTTTCTCTTTACAGCACTCATTCCTGAAGCTTGCCAAGCCCCTTTCCAGCTTGACTCCGCTGATTGTAGCTGCCAAGGAAGCCATCAAGAATAGCAGCCGTTAAGATGTTCCCCCTACCCACACACACAAGCATACACGTTCACACAGACACACGCACAGAGTGCAGGTACAGTGTGTTTACGTGTGATAGCACAATTATACAATATCTGAATCTGGAGACAAACACTAACACAAGCACATGCTTGCACATGCATTTGCCCTTGTAAGGGTGATTGACAGCTATTCAAGGCCTTTGGTATGGGATTAGCCCTGGTCCCTGCCCTCAAACACGTTGTGATGTATGGAACTGTCGCACCAGTCCAACAGTGTCCACCTTTACACATCTTGAAAGGAGATAGAAAAACTAAAAAAAAAAAACAACTTCTGTTTTCCTTCTCTATGGAATCAAAGATGATGTGTATTACAGTAGACCTCAAATATTATCTAGTTTATTCTCTTATTTCATATATTCTGAACTGTCTTGGATTACTAGCAACCTTCTTTGGGTTCTACAGGTTTTTTCCTGTGCCTGAAGATGTGTGCCTCCAAATTTAGGGGTCTCCTCAAGACGTGCATGACCGCACCTATTCACAGCAATCATTTCTTTCTACACTGTGTGTGCGCAAAGTCATAGAGCATAGTATGTAAGAGAGAGAGAGAGAGAGAGAGAGAGAGAGAGAGAGAGAGAGCGAGCTTGAGAGCAAGATACATATTATTACTAATTATTACTAAAAAAAAATAAATAAATAAAACTTAACCATAAATAAATGGTTTGTTTGTTCAGGTTTTTTTTCCAACCATTATTTTTGCTAGACTGTCATACTGCAATATTGTGATAGATAGATACTCGCACAGATCTGAGACAGTATTAAACACCGATATTATCATTTAAAAGCATGCATCCTGAATTTGCAAGAAAGCACCTCTCTCTCTATGTCACTCTCTCAGAATGGATTCACAGACTGTGTTTTCATGTGCAATATCTCTGCCATAGGTTGTGGCATTTAGGCATGAATACCACAACACATAAATCTATACTATGCATTTTAAGAGCAAATGCAAAATGCCGAAAATCAAGCCATGAGGAGCCAAATGTAGAGTGGGCTAATGTGCTACTTCCTGGGCATTATGGAATAGGAAAACCCTGCTGGTGTTTTGACATCTGTTCATCACACATTATCAGAGAACATTGCATTAAGCTATCTAATCTTTCAGAGAGCAGTGTTTGGCTAAAGTATTTGCATGATGAAGGGCCATTCACATAAGACTTACTATTTTTTTTTTTTTAATTGTTGACCTGTGTGCACATTTATATTCATTTATTTATTTAACAAATCATTTACAAATGAAGTTGCTTACAAATTAGGAATATAACAAGCGACTGATAAAGAGGTAAATAAACAAGTGCTAGTAATACAAATTTTCTGACACTGTATACAATAGTACAGACTAGGACAGGAATGGCTTTGGAAAACATGCATCAGACATTGGTGTCAGCCTTTGGCCTTGCTATTTTGTCTTAGAACACAAGTGCCAGTGTTTTTAAGGCTCAAAGTTCTACGCAATTACACAGAAAATTTTAGCTTCACAAGCTTGATCTCATTGTCAGAATTGAGTTTTTGCAAAGAAAGTACACATTGCATTCTCAGAATTGCCACAAAGATTACAGTTTGAAGAGAATCTTGCTGAGCTGGGTACATTTTATAAATGCTTACACATAGCCAGCTACTTGGAATAATATGGTCCAGTTTAATGCCACAGATATTCGAAGATAACTCTATTGCTCCCTGGAGAACTGAGGTTTCTAAAACTCATAGTAACACAACACTGCATTGTATATATCCAACATTCAACATGGCATGTATGTGGTGGGAGCGTGCACTTGCAATGATTTGCATTGATGTCAGTGTTTGCATACTTGCTCAGAATGTGTTACAAACAGTTCTGTTCCATTCCTTTGCATTCTGCCTGGCTGCTTTTGAACAGTAGATCACATCTTGTGTGAATGGCCCGTAAGAGAACAGTCTGTAAATCCAAACTCCCTCCCACTTGTTGCCGTTCTTTAGTTTGAACACTTTCCAGTTTGGAACAAACATCAATAGGGGTGCTATTTCTGATGCCTTTTTTCAACAACGGTCACAAGTTGAAAGTGTTTGATTTTTGCTGAGCTTATCTTAATTTTCACTTGGTTTAACGATACATATTTATACAGTAAAGGAGTAGAAGTCCTAAGTGTACACCCTTGTAGAGGATGTAGGTGTCTAATAGATTGTCGACTTGATATCTTTCTTTACAAATGAGTGTTTGTGTGAGAGTTGTGCTATGTATGTGCATAGATATGATAACCTCAGCCTGCTTTTAGTCTGTCTCTCAAATCACTGTGAAAATTCAGGATACTACACCTAGACTATTCCACCGTAGACAGATGGGTACTAGAGTAGATACAGTAGTTAGCGACAACCATAGACATCTAAGGCATGGGAAGCAATATCTAAATAGTGCTACTGCTTCCGTGCATACTGTAATGGATGTCACAACCCCACCTACAGTGAGTATCAAAGCAGGTACATTGGAGTGTTGTTTTATCGTAGGTGCCAGTTTCTTGCATGACATAACTGAATTACTTTCCTTAACCTTTGATAAGTTAGCATTACAAAAATTTGAGGATGGTATTTAATGTACGTTGTTATGATTTATTATTTTTTAATGAAAGCTATATGACCGTAATATTCAGGCTGCTCTTTGATATGTATTGTAAATACTGTGCACCCAAGAAATACATGATCAAAACTATGATGGAGATGGTGGTGCAAATTCTACAGATAACAGTGTCTTGTGCCTGTAACAGAGACTACAGTACCATTAAGCAGGCTAACATGACCATCAGAAACACAAGCTACACAACCCATACTGCAGCCTAACCCTGTGCACTGGAGCAGATGCAAGGAGGAACACACTCTCACACACAATAAAAATTTATTTACAGCCCGTGGACCCTTCGTATTGAATCAGGGCTTGGACACAACATGGACTAGGAGTACATGAAAACATAAAAAGTTGAAAACCACCACAGTTGTGGAAAGCGCAATGACTCACTCCAGGATTCCTCTTGTCTCTTGTAAAGCCTCCATTTCTTCTGAATGTGTGAACCCTGGTACATGTGCTGTAACAAAATCCCTCTACTGGTGTCTAATATGGAAAAGAAAAAGACTGTACATGCTTACAAACACAAATGTTTTCTTTTTAATTTATTATAATTATGACTTTTGAAAACTGCTGGACTCATCTCAGCTAAGCCCTCCCCCGTTCTTTGAAAGAAGGCTGGATGTGAAGCATGAGGGAGGGAGGGAGGGAGGGAGGGAGGGTCAGGGGGGACTATTGTTTTGGATAAGCTATTTTAAATTGTGGTTGAAGCAATAGACTTTTTGAATTCTAAATTTTGCATGGCTGTGTCTTGAGTGTAAAACAAAAAAGCTACCATTTTGGAACTGGACTGAAATATAAAAAATATATATATAATAAAAAGGGAAAATTCTGCATAGAATGCTGGTTTTTGAACACTGCTTTTTGAGAATGCTAGGAAAAAATACCTTCTAAAATTTCAGTAAAACAGTCTGTCACTATTCTGGTGCCTAATACTTTTCTCATGGATGTCTGACGATACCATTTTGAACCTGAAACAGTCTTTGAGCCAGTTTTACTAACAGCTTGCGCCAGTGCAAACTGTCTTTTGGCATTAAAATTGCACTGTTAGGTATTACTAAAAATGCGCAGAGATGAATTAGCGCTGAAAAGGTGTGGACACAGTTATTTTGCTGCTTGACCTTACTGAATAAGCATTTGTTGGAGTCTCCCTTTCAGACGCAAAATTTATGGGAGGAGAGTATTCAAATAAATCACACAACGCATTTTACTAATGTTTGTGCTCATTAAATATCTGTCATTTGCTCTATTATTTAACGCCCAAAAGCATGTTATAGCCATTTTGCGCTTAAAATGGCTGCAATTATTGGAGAAGGCACCGCAGAGGACAGAGAGCACATGGTAGAAGGGAGTGGATTTTTTTCCATATGTATTCATTTATTTGGAATGCCAGATGAACTCATATGCCAAGCCATGTTATTTTTAATTCGCTTCCGGAAATAAAAGATGACTTGGAACCCTTAACTAGGAGTCACACAATACCAGGTCTATCAAAACTTCTAGCAAACCTTAATTTTTTGTTTGTTTGTTTGTTTGTTTTTTTCCTTTTTTTTTTACTTTTTCTTAATTTTTTCGGTTCTTTTCAGTGTACTGTGGCATCTTTATTTCTTTATTTATTTGCGACTACGCTAATTTGTACTGTGCTTGGTATATTGCGTTGGTCGATATCTAAATGAGATTTTGCGTCTGTGTTCTTTAATTTAGCAAATCACCCACAGAAATTTCCCATCTCATTTATGCTGTTTTGGAATTTGCCCTGTTTAGTAAAACCAGCCCTTTGTTGTTGTTGTTGTTTCCCACTTTATATTAGCTGGCCTTAACTACTGTGTACTAACATTTAAATTAATAATTTGATACAATGCTCTTATTGCGTACATACATGTTTTTACAATTTACTTCTATTTTAAAAATACTACATGTAACTTCATCTATAATTAATTTCTGTAATGGCATTTATAATTACACTGTTGACCCATCCATTACATCTTAACCCACCCTTAAACCTACCCATACCACCAAACCTGTCCCTAACCTTACCCGTATCCCACCTCAATAGCAGCAAAAGTGTTTAGCAATACAATATGAACACAATAAATACACTGTACTTATTTTTTTCCACTGTACTTATTTTTTCATAGTAGAAAAGGCACACCTAATATAAAGTGGAACCCCCCACCACCACCACTGTAGTTATTTTTTGTAAATACATTTATAGTTACACATTATAATTATAACTTACACTTCAGATGACCAGAGTTTGATTGAGTCCGGGCTTGAAACGTATTCCCCTCTCTCCTCTCCTATTGCAGGCAACTGCTCAAAAAAAAACAAAAAAAACAACAACAACAACAAAAAACAAAACATGATTGGTTTACACATTTTGAAAGAAGCACCAAAGTGAGGATGTGGACGTCGGCCTTTGACTTGTGACTTTGTGCAGCCCATTGAAGGTAAATACAGGCACTTCATACCTGCTCACTATGCTAGAACCAATCATCTACAACTGGTGTCATGAGAAGTGCGATGCTGGCATGTTCTGCTATATGCTCTGTCTGATGAGTTAATGCATCATTTCTCACTGAGATGCAGCGCTTTATATACCTTTCCTAATCCTTGTGGTTGGATCTACAGCACAAGCAGTGGTCTCTCCCTTTCTCATACACAGGTAAGTGTAGTGAGAGTGCCCTTTCAGGTTGTCCTGAGACTCTGGCCTGGATATGTGCCGAAGGTTCCCCAGTACTCCTTGGTCCCTTTAGGGTGAAGTGGTGACCCTGCAAGCTATTCCTTCTGACGACGGATTTATTTGGAGCATGCATAGAGTTTCCGATCATCTGAACAGCTCTTTGTCTGCTTTGGAGGTCAGCGGAAGGGGAAGGCTGTCTCCAAACAGAGAATCTCCCACTGGATTGTGGATGCAGTTCTCATGGCTTATCAGGTGTAGCGTTTCAGAGCAAATCAGGCAATTTAAGATTTGATCAGAACCTTGTTGAAACACGAGGAGCCTGAACTGAGCCTAACCAACCAACACTTTTACAGTTTGAACAGCTTGCAGCATTAAAACAAAAGGACATCTATTAATAATGCCTTGATAACTCAGGAAGGTGATTGTCAAATTTGGGGCAAGCAATCAAGATTAATGGTCAAAGAGATGCACAGCATGACCATCACATGCAAATCCATAATGGAAATCATGAGCTAAAGACTTCCTCGGATTGACTTCCCCCACCGAGGAGACAAGGACCAGACTGAGATTCCTTGAAAACCCATTTGACCTTTTTGTTCCCCATAGAACATGTCCTCACATTCACAGAACGACACAGAGACTGTCTTTTACATATGTAGATGCATCAAAACGATGCTTAAAAGAATATCAGTCCATTGCATAGCTCCATATTATGTATGCAACCCACACATTTGACTATCATGTTCTAAATGTCCATTGTGTATCTCATTTTAAATAAATTTTTAATAGTTTATAGTCGTGTTTACTATGTTTGTGTTTGAATTTTCATGCTTTAAACATTTCTGTGTAAAATATCTTTGTGAATAAATTATATTCTTGTTATAGAAATCACGTCCAAATTATAATCTGCCAGAGTGGGAAATTTTGAACCATGTGACTGATAAGATAACATGTTGATTTATGTACTGGGAGGAGAAACATAACAACAACCCAAGCTAAGACAATGTCTAATTGATCAAGACACCATTTGGGATGTGTCCAACAGCCCAGTTTAAAAACTCAGGACACCATCAAATTCTGCTTTTAGCCGTAGATTTTCACCTTCAAGGTCTTTGAGCACTCCCTGGCTTACATGCCAGCTGCTCCTCTAAAAACCATGAGGAGATTTAGTTACTTTAGTTTCTTTTCTCTCCGTTCAGAGTTTCATGTTCTGAGTTAAGTTTTGCCTCAAGCCGTGTCCCAGACGTTTGCGCTAAAACTTCAATCACCCCACTATTCCGCATCTTCATCCAACGCCCAAGACGCCACTTTCAAGACAACTGAACTTCCAGCCAATCAACAACCTTGGAAAACCCCCTCTGCAATAAGGACAACAAAAGGGAATCCTCTAAACAGGCAACGCAAGTAAAACCTCCAGAGTCTAGCTGAACTGGTGCATTTATTATAAAGTTTAATAACCTCATTGAGAAACTCAATGCGTGAGTTAATTAGATGATTGATACTTGTTCAGGTCTAAGCAATTATATATATTGTTATGAACTTGGGGTTTCATATTTTCACTCTTCTAAACTCATTCATTCCTCACTTGCTTTCTACAACTTGGGTGAATGTGTGAATGCGTGTTTATGTGTTAGATTAGTTTATATGTCCTAGTTTATATGTGTTTATATGTATCCAATAAAGTCTTATTATATTGAAAAAGTTAATGTAGGTAAAGTTTTTACTATATTTTGGATATTAATATCCATTGCATTTGCAGTTTATTTGGACAGTGATAACAGGGCCACTTAATAATATAATCACAATCTATGGCTCGTTCAATGAATCCGCCATAGAACAGCGATTCTATTCAAATTCCCTATAAAATCTTAATGAATTACCTTTAAGCTAAATTGGCCTGAGAATTACTTTGCCCCTTGGGAGTGAGAGTGCATTCAGCCAGGGGCATAGCTGCTTCATCAGCTCAAACACTGAAACGGGGTTCAAGCACATTTAAGGCCTTTAAGGTTCTATGGATTTAGGATGTAGTCAAACCCAAAATATATGGCTAACACTAAAACACATCCATGATGGTGAATACTCACAAACACAGAAATTAAATGGTTAAACTGTTACATTAATGTTCTTTAAGCATGATCACACACACACAGAGACACACACATTTTGTTGCACATCAGGGATTTGTGTAATAAATGGTAGGTGACAAAATGCTTACTGCAAGTCTTGCCTTTTTAAGAGTTTATATATCATTTTCAGGTTTCACTGTAATCATAATCTTGCATTATTGTCAAATATGATATATCTGTAGAAATGAAGTGGTAAACTTTGACTTAATGTGATTTGAAATGTTATAACAGTGATTTAGTATCCTCTACGTATGAATTCAAAACCTTAAACCCTGAAAAGCACTGTTCTGGTAAGTCGAATGAGCCCATTAGTGATTATCTGCTGCCATCTAGTGGATATAGATGCAATTTCTTGCCGTTTCAAAGAGAGATGCATTGTTTTTAAGCTTTATAACTATTACATTGACTTTTTCTCCTGATGTCCACAAAACGTATGCTTATTTAGAATCATATGATGATTATTTTAAGTTTTATTTTTTTGTAGGTTTTATAGACTTTTGGGTACAGTAGATTGTGATTATATTATTAAGTGACCCTGTTATCACTGCCCAAATGCAAATGTTCAACTTTTTTTTTTTTTGATAATTGTTTATCTAGAAAGTCCAGAGAATGTTACTGCAGTGGTTTTATTGATTTTGAGTCAAAAACCTAGGACTAGTTCACAAAAGTTTTTTTTTTTTTTTTAAATATTAAATATTTAAAGAACAGTTGGACTGACAGCAATGGTCCTAGAGGCAAAACTGTTGAGAATGAAGAGATCTATCATATGGTATAAAGATCTAGTGTTTGTGTGAATATATGAGCATTTTTTAGCAATTTTAATCCATTAATAAGCATCCTAAAAAAATATCTTACTTACCTTTATGAGAATGTCGAGGGTAAACGAACATAAACGGAGATATGTTGGTAAATATGATGATTTTGCATATCAACGCTGCTATCCAGGCCATCCGACGCTTCTTGGTTATTTCCGCATATTCACTAGAACTAGTTCGTAAAAGTAGGTTTTTCACATATTTGTGAATATTTAAAGGTGCAGTGTGCAATTTTTAGCGGCATCTAGCGGTGAGGATTTGAATTTCAACCAACAGCTAAGTCCCCCGCTCACCCCGCCCTTTCGAAACGCATACAGAAGCTACGGAAGCTGACACAGGACAAAAATGTCGTCGTCTGTTACACCTGACAGTAGCCAATCAAGCGATGAGGTTTCTGTACAAAGGTAAGTCAAATAATTATATTTACTTAATTATTCAGTAAACCAATATGTTATTGCGAATATTATTGTTACTCATTGATCATTGTCTCAGGTTTATTCGCTGAGTTTAGTTAGATTTTTTGTATGACAGTTAGTAGGGTTGGGCGACGTCTACCAAATTGGCATCGGACGAAGTCTACAATGAAACATCATGATGAAAAGTGAAAGTGAAATGCAATCATGCATACGAAATCAGTTTCAATGCCATGCACATTACTAGCGGCCCCCTGATGCCCGCAATTTATATACAGTATAATTACTTAACGATATAAGTGCGAGAGAAAGTAATGAAATATATATATTTTTCCATCTAATGTTTATTGCCTTTAAAACACAACTTTCTTTCTGATACAGTTGTGTCATGCATTAGCCAAAATTATGATAGTCTACCACATCCTGTCATATGTGAATAAATGTAAATATTCGCTAAATAAAGCCCCAATAAAGACAGTGATGATACAGTCAAGACCGTGGTGCCGGCTTGCTTTGAAATATATTTGATGATGCGCCTGCGCCCGCCCCGTCTCCGGCACCCCAGTAATTTGAATCAGCACATAATAACGAAAACAATACCTTACAAATAAAAAGAAGCAGAAATTAAGAGTAGTGAAACAGCTTGCCGTTCAAACCGTTTAACCTGACTGACAGTGAGATAGCGTTAGCAGCAGACATTTTAGAGCAACGTAGAACAACGTACTGACGAAACGCGCTCTGTAGAAGTTTGTCCGTTTAGGGCTACTATAGAAACATGGCGGCACTAAATGGCGACTTCCATGTAAGGGGACCCACGGTGTATGTAGATATAAATTGCTCGTTCTAAGGTTATAAAATCATAACGGCTTATTATGTAATGTCTTTACATACCTCTGAAAACATAGTTTTGTATGTTATATTACATTTCTGCCAATAAATTCTCCTAAATATTACACACTGCACCTTTAATGAACAATTTGATTGACAGCAATGGTTCTTGAGGCAAAGTTGCTCATTATGAGGAAATCTATCAAATGATATGCTGTCACGTTCGATGTACTAGAAATGAGGTCAGGGTCCAAAATGCAGGGAGGGAAATTTTAATAAACAAAACACAAATAAACATAAACCAAAAAGCCAACACGGCACAACACGACTAGAATCAAAACGGAGGAACACACACGAAGACAATGCAGCCAGAATGAGTAGTGGGAAATGAGAGTTCTTATAGACCAGATAATTGTGAACAGGTGAGAGCTTAGATGAGTGCTAATGACCAGACAGGTGTACAATCAGGGAAGTGCAGTGCAGGGAAGGGAAAACAGCGACCTCAGGTGGCTAAGGGAAGCCCCACAGCCCAGATCATGACATATGTATATTGTGTGGATGTGTGAAACACCACATGATTACAGAGGCAAAAAAAACTTGTTCGTGCCAACTAGTGACTGATTTATTTTTTTAAAATTCTTATAGTTCTTTAGGGCCATGAGTTGAACATGCCCAGTGATTTTCGTCTTGATCGGTCTTCGTTAACCTTGTCTAATAGGTGCTCAAACTTGATTGGTTATGTCCTCATAGACCCTTGTGACACATTGGACAGAGACACTGCATACCAATTTTCAGGGTGATTGGATGTGTAGTTATAGCCATTTTAATGTTTTTTCCCAACTTATATATAACCAAGAGTTAAGAGCATTTTGCTTTTCGATCGCTGTAGGGCTGAGTCTTTGTGTCTGAGTAGCAAGCCAGACTAGGCCTTACAGTTTGGTCTGCATGATCAGTTTCAGCATGGAATAATAATAATAATAAAAAAGGAAAGGAAAGGAAGTGATGTGACATGTGGCCAAGAATGGTGACCCATACCCATACCTGCACTTAATTTAACCCATTTAACCCATCCAAGTGCATACACACAGCAGTGGGCAGCCAATCGGTCTTTGTCAGGTGACGTCACACTCACAAGAATCGAATTGCATTTTGGGTATCACTGCCATTTGTAAGGTATCAAAGCCGAGGTGTTCTGTAGTTGCAGAATTGTCTTTTTGATTTGCTTTAAAATTGTACGTTTTTGTTGTGTCAAAGTCTGCGATGGTAAATTACACGATAGAAAAGGTTAAAAACTGACCACGAGGAAAGATGTTTTAGGTCTCCCACTTGAAAGAAACACTAGACAACATGCAGCGGAAATAACCAAGAAGCATCGGATGGCCTGGATAGCAGCGGTGTTACGCAAAATCATCATATTTGCCAACATATCTCTGTTTATGTTCGTTTACCCTCGACATTCTCATAAAGGTAAGTAAGATATTTTTTTAGGATGCTTATTTTCTATTTTCTTTAGTACCTAATGTTATATCCACATGTTGTTTTAGGTTATCAATGCTATTCAGTGGTGTAGTGCAGGTATACGGCGTAATGACACATTTGGATAAATGCAAATATTCCCTAAAAGAACCCAGTAAAGACAGTGATGTGGCGTCGGATCCTTTGAAATGTATGTTTGATGGTTGCGTCGGCGCCGTCCCCCCACCACAGATGCTGCCTGTTTATACGCGTGAGCATGTCAGGGAGCAGTTAAGAAAAAAACACATTCCGCCAGCTGAGATGATGACCCACCAGGCTGGAGGAGATGGTCAGCTACACACTGAAGGCTGGAGGAGATGGTCGACTTCACAAGACACCACTCTGTGCCACAAACTAAATGTAACTTGTGTGTACACAGAAGAAAACTGACTGCTTTTCATGTCAGACATAAGGGACATTCTCAATTCATTTTAAATACTTCTGTTAACTTCATGCACCTCAGATTGGATCTGCCTGCACAAACACTGTTTTATACTGTTACAGGCACAAAATTATCCCTCATTAGTTTGTGGAGTCCTTTGGACACAGTATAGGAATGATTGACTGCTTTGAGATTTTCACAGAGAAACCATTCAGTGTCAAAGTGTGTGCCAGAAAGTGTTCTACCTACAAACTATTATTTATTTGATCATCTAGCACTTCTAAGAATCCATGTAGAAAAGGGTCATCAGAAATGTTTGGCAGAAGCATCAAATCATCATCATCATCATCATCATCATATTATTATTATTATTATTATTATTATTATTATTAGTGGTGCTTGCCAGAGGCAAAGCATCACTATTACTATCTCACATACTTATTATTATTATTATTAGTGGTGCTTGCCAAAGGCGAAGCTTCACTATTACTATCTCACATCCGTATTATAAGTGGTGCTTGCCAAGGGCGAAGCATCGCTATTACTATTCTGCGTGCTTATTATTAATAGTGGTGCTTGCCAAAGGCAAAGCATCACTATTACTATCTCACATACTTATTATTAGTGGTGCTTGCCAAAGGCGAAGCATCACTATTACTATCTCACATACTTATTATTAGTGGTGCTTGCCAAAGGCAAAGCATCACTATTACTATTCTGCGTGCTTATTAGTGGTGCTTGCCAAAGGCGAAGCATCACTATTATTATCTCACCGACTTATTATTATTAGTGGTGCTTGCCAAAGGCAAAGCATCACTATTACTATGCTGTGTGCTTATTATTAGTGGTGCTTGCCAAAGGCGAAGCATCACTATTACTATCTCACATACTTATTAGTGGTGCTTGCCAAAGGCGAAGCATCACTATTATTATCTCACATACTTATTAGTGGTGCTTGCCAAAGGCGAAGCATCACTATTACTATCTAACATACTTATTATTATTATTATTAGTGGTGCTTGCCAAAGGCAAAGCATCACTATTATTATCTCACAGACTTATTATTAGTGGTGCTTGCCAAAGGCAAAGCATCACTATTACTATTCTGCATGCTTATTATTATTAGTGGTGCTTGCCAAAGGCGAAGCATCACTATTATTATCTCACCGACTTATTAGTGGTGCTTGCCAAAGGCGAAGCATCACTATTACTATCTCACATACTTATTATTAGTGGTGCTTGCCAAAGGCAAACCATCACTATTACTATCTCACATACTTATTATTAGTGGTGCTTGCCAAAGGCGAAGCATCACTATTACTATCTCAAATACTTATTATTAGTGGTGCTTGCCAAAGGCAAAGCATCACTATTACTATTCTGCGTGCTTATTAGTGGTGCTTGCCAAAGGCGAAGCATCACTATTATTATCTCACCGACTTATTATTATTAGTGGTGCTTGCCAAAGGCAAAGCATCACTATTACTATGCTGTGTGCTTATTATTAGTGGTGCTTGCCAAAGGCGAAGCATCACTATTACTATCTCACATACTTATTAGTGGTGCTTGCCAAAGGCGAAGCATCACTATTATTATCTCACATACTTATTAGTGGTGCTTGCCAAAGGCGAAGCATCACTATTACTATCTCACATACTTATTATTATTATTATTAGTGGTGCTTGCCAAAGGCAAAGCATCACTATTATTATCTCACAGACTTATTATTAGTGGTGCTTGCCAAAGGCAAAGCATCACTATTACTATTCTGCATGCTTATTATTATTAGTGGTGCTTGCCAAAGGCGAAGCATCACTATTATTATCTCACCGACTTATTAGTGGTGCTTGCCAAAGGCGAAGCATCACTATTACTATCTGCGTGCTTATTATTATTGGTGGTGCTTGCCAAAGGCAAAGCATCACTATTACTATCTCACATACTTATTATTAGTGGTGCTTGCCAAAGGCAAACCATCACTATTACTATCTCACATACTTATTATTAGTGGTGCTTGCCAAAGGCGAAACATCACTATTACTATTCTGCGTGCTTATTATTATTGGTGGTGCTTGCCAAAGGCAAAGCATCACTATTACTATCTCACATACTTATTATTAGTGGTGCTTGCCAAAGGCGAAGCATCACTATTACTATTCTGCGTGCTTATTATTATTGGTGGTGCTTGCCAAAGGCAAAGCATCACTATTACTATCTCACATACTTATTATTAGTGGTGCTTGCCAAAGGCAAAGCATCACTATTACTATTCTGCGTGCTTATTAGTGGTGCTTGCCAAAGGCGAAGCATCACTATTATTATCTCACATACTTATTAGTGGTGCTTGCCAAAGGCAAAGCATCACTATTACTATCTCACATACTTATTATTAGTGGTGCTTGCCAAAGGCGAAGCATCACTATTATTATCTCACAGACTTATTATTAGTGGTGCTTGCCAAAGGCGAAGCATCACTATTACTATTCTGCGTGCTTATTAGTGGTGCTTGCCAAAGGCGAAGCATCACTATTACTATGCTGCGTGCTTCTTATTATTAGTGGTGCTTGCCAAAGGCAAAGCATCACTATTACTATGCTGCGTGCTTCTTATTATTAGTGGTGCTTGCCAAAGGCGAAGCATCACTATTATTATCTCACATACTTATTATTAGTGGTGCTTGCCAAAGGCAAAGCATCACTATTACTATTCTGTGTGCTTATTATTATTATTAGTGGTCCTTGCCAAAGGCAAAGCATCACTATTACTATTCTGCGTGCTTATTAGTGGTGCTTGCCAAAGGCGAAGCATCACTATTACTATCTCACATACTTATTAGTGGTGCTTGCCAAAGGCGAAGCATCACTATTATTATCTCACCGACTTATTATTGTTAGTGGTGCTTGCCAAAGGCAAAGCATCACTATTACTATTCTGCGTGCTTATTAGTGGTGCTTGCCAAAGGCGAAGCATCACTATTACTATCTCACATACATATTAGTGGTGCTTGCCAAAGGCGAAACATCACTATTATTATCTCACATACTTATTAGTGGTGCTTGCCAAAGGCGAAGCATCACTATTACTATCTCACATACTTATTATTATTATTATTAGTGGTGCTTGCCAAAGGCAAAGCATCACTATTATTATCTCACAGACTTATTATTGTTAGTGGTGCTTGCCAAAGGCAAAGCATCACTATTACTATGCTGTGTGCTTATTATTAGTGGTGCTTGCCAAAGGCGAAGCATCACTATTATTATCTCACATACTTATTAGTGGTGCTTGCCAAAGGCGAAGCATCACTATTACTATCTCACATACTTATTATTATTATTATTAGTGGTGCTTGCCAAATGCAAAGCATCACTATTACTATTCTGCATGCTTATTATTATTATTAGTGGTGCTTGCCAAAGGCAAAGCATCACTATTACTATCTCACATACTTATTATTAGTGGTGCTTGCCAAAGGCGAAGCATCACTATTATTATCTCACCGACTTATTATTATTAGTGGTGCTTGCCAAAGGCGAAGCATCACTATTACTATCTCACATACTTATTATTATTAGTGGTGCTTGCCAAAGGCAAAGCATCACTATTACTATTCTGCGTGCTTATTAGTGGTGCTTGCCAAAGGCGAAGCATCACTATTATTATCTCACATACTTATTAGTGGTGCTTGCCAAAGGCAAAGCATCACTATTACTATCTCACATACTTATTATTATTATTATTATTAGTGGTGCTTGCCAAAGGCGAAGCATCACTATTATTATCTCACCGACTTATTATTATTAGTGGTGCTTGCCAAAGGCGAAGCATCACTATTACTATCTCACATACTTATTATTATCAGTGGTGCTTGCCAAAGGCAAAGCATCACTATTACTATTCTGCGTGCTTATTAGTGGTGCTTGCCAAAGGCGAAGCATCACTATTATTATCTCACATACTTATTAGTGGTGCTTGCCAAAGGCAAAGCATCACTATTACTATCTCACATACTTATTATTAGTGGTGCTTGCCAAAGGCGAAGCATCACTATGATTATCTCACAGACTTATTATTAGTGGTGCTTGCCAAAGGCGAAGCATCACTATTACTATTCTGCGTGCTTATTAGTGGTGCTTGCCAAAGGCGAAGCATCACTATTACTATGCTGCGTGCTTCTTATTATTAGTGGTGCTTGCCAAAGGCGAAGCTTCACTATTACTATGCTGCATGCTTCTTATTATTAGTGGTGCTTGCCAAAGGCGAAGCATCACTATTACTATCTCACATACTTATTATTGGTGGTGCTTGCCAAGGGCGAAACATCACTATTATTATCTCACAGACTTATTATTAGTGGTGCTTGCCAAAGGCGAAGCATCACTATTACTATTCTGCGTGCTTATTAGTGGTGCTTGCCAAAGGCGAAGCATCACTTTTACTATGCTGCGTGCTACTTATTATTAGTGGTGCTTGCCAAAGGCGAAGCATCACTATTACTATGCTGCGTGCTTCTTATTATTAGTGGTGCTTGCCAAAGGCGAAGCATCACTATTATTATCTCACATACTTATTATTATTAGTGGTGCTTGCGAAGCAAAGCATCACTATTATAATCTCACATAATTATTATCATTATTAGTGGTGCTTGCCAAAGGCAAAGCATCACTATTATTATCTGACATACTTATTAGTGGTGCTTGCCAAAGGCGAAGCATCACTATTACTATCTCACATACTTATTATTATTATTATTAGTGGTGCTTGCCAAAGGCAAAGCATCACTATTACTATTCTGCATGCTTATTATTATTATTAGTGGTGCTTGCCAAAGGCGAAGCATCACTATTATTATCTCACTGACTTTTTAGTGGTGCTTGCCAAAGGCGAAGCATCACTATTACTATCTCACATACTTATTATTAGTGGTGCTTGCCAAAGGCAAACCATCACTATTACTATCTCACATACTTATTATTAGTGGTGCTTGCCAAAGGCGAAGCATCACTATTATTATCTCACCGACTTATTATTATTAGTGGTGCTTGCCAAAGGCGAAGCATCACTATTACTATCTCACATACTTATTATTATTAGTGGTGCTTGCCAAAGGCAAAGCATCACTATTACTATTCTGCGTGCTTATTAGTGGTGCTTGCCAAAGGCGAAGCATCACTATTATTATCTCACATACTTATTAGTTTTGCTTGGCAAAGGCAAAGCATCACTATTACTATCTCACATACTTATTATTAGTGGTGCTTGCCAAAGGCGAAGCATCACTATTATTATCTCACAGACTTATTATTAGTGGTGCTTGCCAAAGGCGAAGCATCACTATTACTATTCTGCGTGCTTATTAGTGGTGCTTGCCAAAGGCGAAGCATCACTATTACTATGCTGCGTGCTTCTTATTATTAGTGGTGCTTGCCAAAGGCGAAGCATCACTATTACTATGCTGCGTGCTTCTTATTATTAGTGGTGCTTGCCAAAGGCGAAGCATCACTATTACTATCTCACATACTTATTATTAGTGGTGCTTGCCAAAGGCGAAGCATCACTATTATTATCTCACAGACTTATTATTAGTGGTGCTTGCCAAAGGCGAAGCATCACTATTACTATTCTGCATGCTTATTAGTGGTGCTTGCCAAAGGCGAAGCATCACTATTACTATGCTGCGTGCTTCTTATTATTAGTGGTGCTTGCCAAAGGCGAAGCATCACTATTACTATGCTGCGTGCTTCTTATTATTAGTGGTGCTTGCCAAAGGCGAAGCATCACTATTATTATCTCACATACTTATTATTATTAGTGGTGCTTGCGAAGCAAAGCATCACTATTATTATCTCACATAATTATTATCATTATTAGTGGTGCTTGCCAAAGGCAAAGCATCACTATTATTATCTCACATACTTATTATTATTATTAGTGGTGCTTGCCAAAGGCAAAGCATCACTATTATTATCTGACATACTTATTAGTGGTGCTTGCCAAAGGCAAAGCATCACTATTACTATCTCACATACTTATCTCACATACTTATTATTATTATTATTAGTGGTGCTTGCCAAAGGCAAAGCATCACTATTATTATCTCACCGACTTATTAGTGGTGCTTGCCAAAGGCGAAGCATCACTATTACTATCTCACATACTTATTATTAGTGGTGCTTGCCAAAGGCAAACCATCACTATTACTATCTCACATACTTATTATTAGTGGTGCTTGCCAAAGGCGAAGCATCACTATTATTATCTCACCGACTTATTATCATTAGTGGTGCTTGCCAAAGGCGAAGCATCACTATTACTATCTCACATACTTATTATTATTAGTGGTGCTTGCCAAAGGCAAAGCATCACTATTACTGTTCTGCGTGCTTATTAGTGGTGCTTGCCAAAGCGAAGCATCACTATTATTATCTCACATACTTAGTAGTGGTGCTTGCCAAAGGCAAAGCATCACTATTACTATCTCACATACCTATTATTAGTGGTGCTTGCCAAAGGCGAAGCATCACTATTATTACCTCACAGACTTATTATTAGTGGTGCTTGCCAAAGGCGAAGCATCACTATTACTATTCTGCGTGCTTATTAGTGGTGCTTGCCAAAGGCGAAGCATCACTATTACTATGCTGCGTGCTTCTTATTATTAGTGGTGCTTGCCAAAGGCGAAGCATCACTATTACTATGCTGCGTGCTTCTTATTATTAGTGGTGCTTGCCAAAGGCGAAGCATCACTATTACTATCTCACATACTTATTATTAGTGGTGCTTGCCAAAGGCGAAGCATCACTATTATTATCTCACAGACTTATTATTAGTGGTGCTTGCCAAAGGCGAAGCATCACTATTACTATTCTGCGTGCTTATTAGTGGTGCTTGCCAAAGGCGAAGCATCACTATTACTATGCTGCGTGCTTCTTATTATTAGTGTTGCTTGCCAAAGGCGAAGCATCACTATTATTATCTCACATACTTATTATTATTAGTGGTGCTTGCGAAGCAAAGCATCACTATTATTATCTCACATAATTATTATCATTATTATTGGTGCTTGCCAAAGGCAAAGCATCACTATTATTATCTCACATACTTATTATTATTATTAGTGGTGCTTGCCAAAGGCAAAGCATCACTATTATTATCTGACATACTTATTAGTGGTGCTTGCCAAAGGCAAAGCATCACTATTACTGTCACAGATCTGGTCGGTGTCCTGTTCTCCGCTCACCACCAGACGTCGCTCTCACCTCGTTCTCACACATTGACTATTGCACCACACCCCGGACTCCATTTCCCATCAGCCACTGCTCTTACCATTTGCACCAATCACGGACAGTATAAATACCCTGGTCTTCCTGTCACCCCTCGCCGAGTATTGAATTGTATCTATCGTTCATACAAAGCGTTTCTCCGTGTTTCCCTGTGTCTTGTTTCCTGGTTTTGCCTTGTTGTTTTGTTTAATCTGTCTTTTGGTACTTTCGCCTGCCTGACCATTCTCCTGCCTCGCCCCCTGGATAACGTTCGCCGCTGTTTGACCCACGCCCGGATTATGGATTACTCTCTGCCTAGCCCTTATGCACCTGTCTGCTCCTGTCTCGACCCTGCCTGCTTTTCTATGTGTCTGTCTAGCCCTAATAAAGGTTTGCAAATGGATCCGCTCGTCTCTCGTCTCGTTCTCCCCATGACAATTACTATCTCACATACTTATTATTATTATTATTATTAGTGGTGCTTGCCAAAGGCAAAGCATCACTATTACTATTCTGCGTGCTTATTAATATTAGTGGTGCTTGCCAAAGGCAAAGCATCACTATTACTAATTTGCGTGCTTATTATTATTAGTGGTGCTTGCCAAAGGCAAAGCATCACTATTACTATTCTGCGTGCTTATTAGGGCCCGAGCACCGATGGTGTGAGGACCCTATTGGAATTGCTCCGTTTTTGGCCGACGATGGTTAGGCCTATTGAATCGTTTATTATTATTATTATTATTATTATTATTATTATTATTCTCCAAAATGAATCGCATTTTTGAGGGCCTAAACATGCCCGAAAACTCACCAAACTTTGCACACGCATCAGAACTGGCGAAAATTTACGTCTGATATGGGTCTCAGAAGTGGGTGTGGCAAAATGGCTCGATAGCGCCACCTATACACATTCAGCGGAGTGCGCCTCGAGCTACGTTTCAAGTACATTTACGAAACTCGGTACACACATGTAACACACCAATACCTACAAAAAAGTCTCTTGAGGCAAAATCCGAAACCCAACAGGAAGTCGGATATTTTTTATTTTTCTAGCAAATTTTTTCTCATTTTTGCCATTTCCAGGCGTCGTACTTGAACGAACTCCTCCTAGAGATTTATTCGGATCAACACCAAATTTGGTCAGTCTAATCTAAAGCCCTTTGTGACGTTAAATTGCGAAGATCTAGAGTTTTCGTTGGAGGGCGTGTCCGTGGCGGCCTGTCAAATTTCGATGATTCGCCATGAAAAAAGAAGTTGTTATAACTCAGCCATACAATGTCTGATCTGCCCCAAACTTCACATGTTTGATAAGAGTCTGGTCCTGAACACATACCCATGATCATATTCAGTCATAGTCATAGCGCCACCTGCTGGTAACAGGAAGTGACATGTTTTACGCTGTGAGAAACTCCTCCTACAGATTTCATGAAATCAACATTATATTTGGTCAGTCTAATGTAAAGACCTTTGCGATGTTAAATTGTGAAGATCTTGAGTTTTCGTTGAAGGGCGTGTCCGTGGCAGCCTGACAAAGTTTGATGTTTCGCCATGGTAATAGAAGTTGTTATAACTCAGCCATACAATGTCTGATCTGCCCCAAACTTCACATGTTTGATAAGAGTCCTGACCTGAACACATCTGAAGGCCAATATTCTATTATAATCATAGCGCCACCTGCTGGCAACAGGAAATGGCTTGTTTTACACTAACATAAACATGCAATGTCTGATCTGCCACAAACTTCACATGTTTGGTAAGAGTACTGGTCTGAAGACATCTAAAGACCAATATTCAGATATAATCATAGCGCCACCTGTTGGCAGCAGCATATGTCATGTCTTACACTAGCTCAAGCATACTATGTTCAATCTGCACCAAAGTTCGTATCTTTGATAAAAGTGTACGCCTGAACAGATCTACGTTCCAATATTCAGTTATAGGCATAGCGCCACCAGCTGGCAGCAGGAAGTTTGGCACATCTTAATGACTTTGACAGATTCCTCCTAAATTTACTATGTGAAAAGCATAGTGCCCACCATTCGCCTCCGGTCGGCGGTGAGCCCGGGTGCGAGGGCCCGTTCATCGCTGCTTGCAGCTTTAATTATTATTATTATTATTAGGGCCCGAGCACCAATGGTGTGAGGACCCTATTGGAATTGCTCCGTTTATTATTATTAGGGCCCGAGCACCGATGGTGTGAGGACCCTATTGGAATTGCTCCGTTTATTATTATTATTAGGGCCCGAGCACCGATAGTGTGAGGACCCTATTGTAATTGCTCCGTTTATTATTATTATTATTATTATTAGGGCCCGAGCACCGATGGTGTGAGGACCCTATTGGAATTGCTCCGTTTATTATTATTATTATTATTATTATTAGGGCCCGAGCACCGATGGTGTGAGGACCCTATTGGAATTGCTCCGTTTATTATTATTAGGGCCCGAGCACCGATGGTGTGAGGACCCTATTGGAATTGCTCCGTTTATTATTATTATTATTATTAGGGCCCGAGCACCGATGGTGTGAGGACCCTATTGGAATTGCTCCGTTTATTATTAGGGCCCGAGCACCGATGGTGTGAGGACCCTATTGGAATTGCTCCGTTTATTATTATTATTATTATTAGGGCCCGAGCACCGATGGTGTGAGGACCCTATTGGAATTGCTCCGTTTATTATTATTATGGGTTCGAGCGCGTAGCGCTGAAACCCTATTGTAATTGTTAGGATTTTTTTTATTAGGGGTTCGAGTGCGTAGCACTGAAACCCTATTGTTATTGTAAGGATTTTTTTTATTATTATTTTTCTCCGCTAAAACTGATCGTGCAGACCAAACCGTAAGGCCTAGAGACGTGAAATTTGGCCAGAACGTAGAGCTCCCCGATGAACGAATCTATCAAAGTCTCGCCGTAATCGGCCTAAAGGTGGCGCTACAGTGCCAAAAACTAACTTTTTTTACATTTTTGGCCCTAGCTTGTACAATTTTTGTCGTAGACTCAAAAACTTTACAGATTGCAGATTTTTCGTACGACGTACCGTTTTTCCGCAAAATGGCGTTGTATCCGAAACCTACTCTTGCGAACTAGTCCTAGGTTTTTCGCCCGATCGGAACCAAACCAGTGCAGAAATGTTCTCTGGACAGTGAATATCAATAATTATCAAAAAAAAGTTGAAATTTCGACTGATCGTGGCGAAGGGACCCCAAAAAGTTTGTCAGGTGGGGGGCCATTTTTACTAAAATGGCTATAACTCATGAACCAAATGAGATATCTTCACCAAACTCGGTACACATGTGTATAAGCTCAATCTTTGGTCAAATAAAAAAAATTACCCAGCTTTGCCACTTGGTGGCGCTATAAGCCTGAAAAAACATTAAAATTACTATAACTTCGCAAACGTCAGTCCAATCAACCTGAAAATTGGTATGCAGTGTCTCTGTCCAATGTGCCATAAGGGTCTATAAGGACATTGGCGTATCTCAAAAAATATGGCCGCCATCGACCAACGAATTTTGAGCACCTATTAGACAAGGTTAACGGAGGCCGATCGGAACGAAACTCACTGGCCATGTTTGACTCATGGCCCTAAAGGTCTGTAAGAATTTTGAAAGAAATCGGCCACTAGTTGGCGCTAACGAGTTTTATGGCTCTGTAATCACGTGGTGTTTCACACATCCACACAATATGCACATCATTGGATAGATCTCCTCATGATGAACAACTTTGCCTCAAGAACCATTGCTGTCAATCAAATCGTTCATTAATTATTCACAATTATGTGAAAAACCTACTTTTGCGAACTAGTCCTAGGTTTTTTGCTCAATCTCGATCAGACCACTACAGCACAATTCTCTGGACTCTCTAGCTCAATAATTATCAAAAAAATGTGAAATTTTGTCATTTGGTTAGCCATAACGGGATCATTTAGAAAAGGGGCGTGGCCAAAAATACCCAAAAGCTTATAAAACCTAAACAAAAACTCAAAACTTTACGAAAAGTGGTGAGAACATGTGACAGATGACTCTTAATAAGCATGCAAAGTTTCGTGAAGATCTGACCATAGGTGGCGCTATAACAGTTAAAAAGGCTTCAAAAACACAAGCTGTGTATGGTAAATGGCTTCAAACGGCTAAATATATGCACTTATATTTACACAAACACTAGATCTTCATATCATTTGATAGATCTCCTCATGATGAACAAATTTGCCTCAAGAACCATTGCTGTCAATCAAACCGTTCACTAATTATTCACAAATATGTTAAAAACCTACTTTTGCGAACTAGTCCTAGGTTTATCGCTCAATCTCGATCAAACCACTGCAGTAATATTCTCTGGACTCCCTAGATCAATAATTATCAAAAAAAAAAAATTGAATTTTGTCCTTTGGTTAGCTATAACGGGGTCATTTACAAAAGGGGTGTGGCCACATATACCCAAAAGCCTATAAAACCTAAAGAAAAACTCAAAACTTTCCAAAAATTGGTAAGAACATGTGGCAGATGACTCTTAACAAGCATGCAACATTTCATGGAGATCAGACCATAGGTGGCGCTATAAGCTTCAAAAACACTAGATTTCTATGGTAAATAGTCTCAAATTGCCAAAAAAAAAAATTAATATATTCACACAAACACTAGATCTTCATATCATATGACAAATCTCATTTTGAACAATCTTGCATAGCACCTTAAAGGCCTTAAATGCTCGAACCCCGGTAATTGCTGGTTGCAGCTATATTTAGGGGTTCGCGCGCGTAGCGCTGAAACCCTATTGTAATTGTTAAGATTTTTAGGGGTTCGAGCGCGTAGCGCTGAAACCCTATTGTAATTGTTAAGATTTTTTTTATTATTATTATTATTCCGCGCTAAAACTGATCGTGCAGCCCAAACCGTAAGGCCTAGAGAGCTGAAACTTGGTCAGAAGGTAGTAGTCCTCCTCGCTACTCAGGCGCAAAGAACCGGCCAAATCGGCCCAAAGGTGGCGCTACAGCGCAAAAAACTAACTTTTTTCGCATTTTTGGCCGTAGCTCGTACATTTTTTGTCGTAGACTCAAAAACTTTACATCGTTGCGATCCTTGGGTCAATACGCACAAAAGTGCACTGGCACAGATTTTTCGTACGAAGCCCGGTTTTTCCGCAAAATGGCGTTATGTCCGAAACCTACTTTTACGAACTAGTCCTAGGTTTTTCGCCCGATCGGAACCAAACCAGTGCAGAAATGTTCTCTGGACACTGAATATCAATAATTATCAAAAAAAAGTTGAAATTTTGACTCACGGTCGAATAGGAATGCCAAAATGTTCTATGCTAACGTTAGCAAATTCTTACATTTGGCTATAACTTTTGAATGGAATGAGATATCTTCACCAAACTCGGTACACATGTGTATAAGCTCAATCTTTGGTCAAATAACAAAAATTGCACAGCTCTGCCACTTGGGGGCGCTATAAGGTGGAAAAAACATAAAAATGACTATAGCTATGCAATCGTTGGTCCGATCGACCTGAAAATTGGTATGCAGTGTCTCTGTCCAATGTGCCATAAGGGTCTATGAGGACATTGGCGTATCTCAAAAAACATGGCCACCATCGGCCAATGAAGTTTGAGCACCCATTAGACAAGGTTAACGGAGGTCGATCGGAACGAAACTCACTGGGCATGTTCGACTCATGGCCCTAAAGGTCTGTAAGAATTTTGAAAGAAATCGGCCACTAGTTGGCGCTAACGAGTTTTTTGGCTCTGTAATCACGTGGTGTTTCACACATCCACACAATATGCATACCATTTGATAGATCTCCTCATGATGAACAACTTTGCCTCAAGAACCATTGCTGTCAATCAAATCGTTCATTAAATATTCACAAATATGTGAAAAACCTACTTTTGCGAACTAGTCCTAGGTTTTTTGCTCAATCTCGATCAAACCAATGCAGTAATGTTCTCTGGACTCTCTAGATCAATAATTATCAAAAAAATGTTGAATTTTGTCCTTCGGTTAGCTATAACGGGGTCATTTACAAAAGGGGCGTGGCCACATATACCCAAAAGCCTATCAAACCTAAACAAAAACTCAAAACTTTACGAAAATTGGTGAGAACATGTGTCAGATGATTCTTAACAAGCATGCAAAGTTTCGTGAAGATCGGACCATAGGTGGCGCTATAACAGCTAAAAAGGCTTCAAAAACACAAGCTGTGTATGGTAAATGCCTTCAAATGGCTAAATAAATTCTCATATATTCACAGAAACACTAGATCTTCATATCATTTGATAGATCTCCTAATGATGAACAACTTTGACTCTTGGACCATTAATGTCAATCCAATTGTTCTTTAAATATTTCATATTATTTAAAAAACCTACTTTTGTGAACTAGTTCTAGGTGTTTAACTCAAAATCAATAAAACCACTGCAGTAAAATTGCATTTAGATTTAGCCATTTAGCCATTTAGTAGGGGTGTGACGAGACACTAATCCCATGAGACGAGACATGAGATTGGGTTCACGAGAACGAGACGAGACGAGATTTTTAAACTTTTCTTAAGAAATCCTCAATGATGAAATATATAGGGAAAATAGTCTTTTATTCAACTGAAAAACACAAAATGCAAAAAAATTAAGGTGCATTTTGAACTTTATGAAATTAAACTTCAATTTTAATGAATAACATGCAGTAATAAACAACATTTAAACAAGAGCTTCATGATTCTGGATAAATTGAGAATCCTAGTTGTTGTTTTATAAATTGGACATTATGATTCTTTCACGATTCTGGAGAAAAAAAGATTAGAAAAGTAAACAAAATAACAATTTACTAGTGGTTCTGACAAACTGTTCATTGCTTAAGTCTTTTAAAAACATATATTCATTTAAACAAAATAAAAAAAAAAAAAACATTCAATAAAGGAGACAGTGTCTCACTTCATTAAGACTTGTTTGACTATTGAAATCTCCTGAATGAATTATTCAATGACATACTTTTTTTTTAAACGGGCAGCTGTCGCCACCTCCTGGCGGAAGAGGATAAGCGTTACAATAGATACACGTGTTAAAATACTTTCGTTTTGATCGCTACTGTAGACAATAAGTGTTTATACCCAAACTATAAACTTTTATCCCAGTACTTCTATTATTTAAATATCTGTAACACAGAAATAATGATTATAATGTGGTTGAAAAGACTGTTTGTGTTGCTCTTTCTGCTTTCACATTTACTCCGACCTTCTAATTCATTAATATGGGCAGCGACAAAACCTGCTTCTCACGCTCCACTGACACTGGCGATGTAAAACAGTCCTAATAGACATAGATAACTCGTTGTCATTTAGGAATAAGATCGCGTGGGTGCTTGAATCGACACCTCAATATTTTAAGGATTAATAGTGCAGCTCTAATGTAAACATGGCAAAATGTTGTGGGAGGATACTGTCACGAGATCTCGCGAAATCCGACTGGTCTCGTCACATCCCTACCATTTAGATAGCCACTTAATAATAAGATCATGATCTACTGTACCCGAGTCTATAAACCCTAAAAGAAAAGAAAATTTCACAAACCTAAGTCAAATCATCATCATACGATTCTAAACAAGCCTGCATTTTAAAGACATCAGGCAAAAAAAGGCAATGTAACAGTTATAAAGCTTAAAAACAATGCATCTCTTTAAAATGTCATGAAATTACAACTATAACCACTAGATGGCAGTAGAAGACCACTAATGGCTCAGTGAAATGAACACTGTTATTCACAGATTGTTTTCCATTCATTTCAATTCATACATAGAGTAAATCACTGTTATAACATTTCAAATCACATTTAGTCAAAGTTTAACACTTCGTTTAAACACATATATCATATTTGACAATAATACAAGATTATGATTACAGTGAAACCTGAAAATTATATATAAAATCTTAAAAAGACTTGCACTAAACATTTTGTCACCTACCATTTAATACACAAATCTCTTATGTGCAACAAAATGTGTGTGTGTGTGTGTGTGTGTGTGTAGTAATGCTTAATGAACATTAATATAACAGTTTAACTATTTAATTTCTGTTTGTCAGTGTATTCTCCATCATGGATGTGTTTTAGTGTGTTAGCCATATATTTTGCATTGGACTACATCTTAAATCCACACAACCTTTTATGATGCTAAACAGGCATGCAAAGTTTCATGAAGATCAGGCCATAGGTGGCACTATAACAGTTAAAAAGGCTTCAAAAACAAAATTTCTATGGTAATTGGCCTCAACTTGCTAAAAACATGCAAATATATTCACACAACCACTAGATCTTCATATCATATGATAGATGTTCTTATTATGAACAACTTTGCCTCCAGGACCATTGCTGTCAATCCAACTGTTCTTTAAATATGTTAGATCAAGATCATGATCTATTGTACCCAAAAATCTATAAATCCTAAAAGAAAACAAAATTTCACAAACCTAAGTAAAATTATTATCATATGATTCTAAACAAGCATACAATTTTATCAACATAAGGCAAAAAAGGCAATGTTACAGTTATAAATTTAAAACAAGGCATCCTTTTTTAAAACGCCATGAAATTGCAATTTTAACCACTAGATGGCAGTAGAAGACCACTAATGCATCATTAAACAGACTACAACAGTGCATTTCATGGCTTGTTTTCAATTAATTTCAATTCATGCATAAACTAAATCACTGTTACAACATTTCAAATCACATTTAGTCAAAGTTTAACACTTAAATTATACAGATATATCATATTTGACAATAATACAAGATTATGATTACAGTGAAACCTGAAAATGATATATAAAATCTTAAAAAGACAAGACTTGAACTAAACATTTTGTCACCTACCATTTAATACACAAATCTCTTATGTGCAACAAAATGTGTGTGTGTGTGTGTGTGTGTGTGTGTGTGTGTAGTAATGCTTAATGAACATTAATATAACAGTTATACAGTTAATATAACTATTTAATTTCTGTGTTTGTGAGCGTTTTCTTCATCATGGATGTGTTTTAGTGTGTTAGCCATATATTTTGGGTTGAACTACACCTTAAATCCAGACAACCTTATTTGCTCGAACCCCGGTAATTGCTGCTTGCAGCTATATTTATTAAGTTGGCTTGAGAAAGCCAACTTACTGATCTGCTATTTAAACTTCCAGTTATTATTATTATTATTATTATTCTTCTGAGACTAAATTTTCTGACTGTATCTCCTCCTAGAGCTTTAACTCTACAAACTCCAAACTCAGCCCAGATCTTCAGACTGGTCTGACTCGAGTTGCTATATCTTTTCTAACTGATCGGACTTACGATTTTCCTAAAAATGCCGATCAAAATTGGGAAAAATCCCATAGACTTACATTGACGGAATGTTCAAATGAGCCAACACTTTTCAAACTCCAACTGTCAAAACTCCCAGAATCCTTTGAGACTCAATCAAGCTTCCCTTCTATGTACTGTATTTCTAATCCTTTCAAACTCATTCAAACTCATCTATCTATCTATCTATCTATCTATCTAACCATTACTATCTAACTATCTATCTATCTATCTATGGCTAGCAACCAGAATCATGCTAATAACTTGCTAATCATACTAGAAACATGCTAGCAACTTGCTAATCATACTAGAAACATGCTAGCAACTTGCTAATCATGCCACAAACATGCTAGCAACTTTGCTAATCATGCTAGAAACATGCTAGCAACATGCTAGCAACTTGCTAATCATGCTAGAAACATGCTAGCAACTTGCTAATCTTGCTAGAAACATGCTAGCAACATGCTATCAACTTGCTAATCATGCTAGAAACATGCTAGCAAACTTGCTAATCATGCTAGAAACATGCTAGCAACTTGCTAATCATGCTAGAAACATGCTAGCAACATGCTAGTCATGCTAAAAAACATGCTAGCAACATGCTAACAACTTGCTAATCATGCTAGAAACATGCTAGCAACTTGCTAATCATGTTAGAAACATGCTATCAACATGCTAGCAACTTGTTAATCATGCTAGAAACATGCTAGCAATATGCTAGCAACTTGCTAATCATGTTAGAAACATGCTAGCAACATGCTAACAACTTGCTAATCATGCTAGAAACATGCTAGCAACATGCTAACAACTTGCTAATCATGTTAGAAACATGCTAGCAACATGCTAACAACTTGCTAATCATGCTAGAAACATGCTAGCAATATACTAACAACTTGCTAATCATGTTAGAAACATGCTAGGAACTTGCTAATCATGCTAGAAACATGCTAGCAACATGCTAACAACTTGCTAATCATGCTAGAAACATGCTAGCAACATGCTAACAACTTGCTAATCATGTTAGAAACATGCTAGCAACATGCTAATCATGTTAGAAACATGCTAGCAACATGCTAACAACTTGCTAATCATGCTAGCAACATGCTAATAACTGGCTAATCATGCTAGAAACATGCTATAAAACTTTTTAAACTTTTCAAACTCTTTCAAACTTTCTGGTCCGGCTTTCTCAAGCCAACTTAAAGTTTGTCTTGACGAACTTTTTTATCTAGTTAGGGGTTCGAGCACGCAGTGCTGAAACCCTATTGTAATTGTTAGGATTTTTAGGGGTTCGAGCGCGTAGCGCTGAAACCCTATTGTAATTGTTAGGATTTTTTTTATTATTATTATTATTATTCTTCCCTAAAACTGAATGTGCAGCCCAAACCGTAAGGCCTAGAGAGCTGAAACTTGGTCGGATGGTAGTAGTCCCCCTCGCTACTCAGATACAAAGACTCAGCCAAATTGGCCTATAGGTGGCGCTACAGCGATCAAAAACGCGAAAGTGCTCATAACTCCTAAACCGCTTGTCGTAGACTCAAAAATTTTACATTTTTGGAATCCTTGGGTCAATACAAATTGAAAACCCCCCCTGTGATTTGGGGTCCTGGAGGCCCCGTTTTTCCGCAAATGTTAATGATGTCCGAAACCTACTTTTGCGAACTAGTCCTAGGTTTTTCGCCGGATCGAAACCAAACCACTGCCGAAATATTCTCTGGACAGTGAATACCAATAATTATCAAAAAAATGTCAAAATTCGACTCATCATTGCGAAAGGGCCCCAAAAAGTTTGTCAGGTGGAGGGCCATTTTTACTAAAATGGCTATAACTCATGAACCAAATGAGATATCTTCACCAAACTTGGGAAACGTATGTATAAGCTCAATCTTTGGTCAAATAAAAAAAAATTGCACAGTTCTACCACTTGGTGGCGCTATAAGCCTGAAAAAACATAAAAATGACTATAACTATGCAATCGTTGGTCCGATTGACTTGAAAATTAGTATGCAGTGTCTCTGTCCAATGTGCCATAAGGGTCTATGAGGACATTGGCGTATCTCAAAAAACATGGCCGCCATTGGCCAATGAAGTTTGAGCACCTATTAGACAAGGTTAACGAAGGTCAATCGGAATGAAACTCATTGGGCATGTTCGACTCATGGCCCTAAAGGTCTGTAAGAATTTTGAAAGAAATCGGTCACTAGTTGGCACTAACGAGTTTTATGGCTCTGTAATCACGTGGTGTTTAACACATCCACACAATATGCATATCATTTGATAGAACTCCTCATGATGAAAAACTTTGCCTCAAGAACCATTGCTGTCAATCAAACCGTTCATTAATTATTCACAAATATGTGAAAAACCTACTTTTGCGAACTAGTCCTAGGTTTTTCGCTCAATCTCGATCAAACCACTGCAGCGCAGTTCTCCAGACTGTCTAGATCAATAATTATCAAAAAAATGTGGAATTTTGTCCTTTGGGTAGCTATAACGGGGTCATTTAGAAAAGGGGCGTGGCCACATATACCCAAAAGCCTATAAAACCTAAACAAAAACTCAAAACTTTACGAAAGTTGGTGAAAACATGTGTCAGATGACTCTTAAGAACCATGTAAAATTTCATGGAGATCGGACCATAGGTGGCGCTATGACAGTTAAAAAGGCTTCAACAACACGAAATTTCAAAAGTAAATTGCCTTAAATTGCTATAACATGCTCATATAATCACAGAAACACTAGAACTTCATACCATATGATAGATCTCCTCATGCTGAGCAACTTTGCCTCAAGAAGCACTGCTGTCAATCAAGTCGTTTATTACATATTCACAAATATGTGAAAAACCCACTTTTGCGAACTAGTCCTAGGTTATTCACTCGATCTCGATCAAACCACTGCAGCACAGTTCTCCAGACTCCCTAGATCAAAAATTATCAAAAAGAAGTTAAACTTTTGACTCACGGTCGCAAAGGGGTGCCAAAACGTTCGAAAGAGGAGGGGCCACTTTCACTAAAATGGCTATAACTTTGGAACAGAATGACATATCATCACCAAACTCGGAACACATATGTAAAAGTTCAGCCTTTGGTCAAATCCAAAAAATTGCGGAGCTTGACCACTTGGTGGCGCTATAATAGAGGAAAAACATAAAAATGGCTATAACTTTGCAACCGTCAGTCCAATCAACCTGAAAATTGGTATGCAGTGTCCCTGTCCAATGTGCCATAAGGGTCTATAAGGCCATTGGCGTATCTCAAAAAACATGGCCGCCATTGATCAATGAATTTTGAGCACCTATTAGACAAGGTTAACAGAGGTCGATCGGAACGAAACTCACTGGGCATGTTCGACTCATGGCCCTAAAGGTCTGTAAGAATTTTGAAACAAATCGGCCACTAGTTGGCGCTAACGAGTTTTATGGCTCTGTAATCACGTGGTGTTTCACAAATCCACACAATATGCATATCATTTGATAGATTTCCTCATGATGAACAGCTTTGCCTCAAGAACCATTGCTGTCAATCAAACCGTTCATTAATTATTCAACAATATGTCAAAAACCTACTTTGGCGAACTAGTCCTAGGTTTTTCGCTCAATCTCGATCAAACCACTGCAGTAATGTTCTCTGGACTCTCTAGATCAATAATTATCAAAAAAATGTTGAATTTTGTCCTTCGGTTAGCTGTAATGGGGCCATTTACAATAGGGGCGTGGCCACATATACTCAAAAGCTTATAAAACCAAAACGAAAACTCAAAACGTTACGAAAATTGGAGAAAACATGTGTCTGATGATTCTTAACAAGCATGCAAAGTTTCATGGAGATCGGAGCATAGCTGGTGCTATAACAGTTAAAAAGGCTTTAAAATCAAGATTTCTATGGTAAATTGCCTCAAATTGTTAAAAAATGCTCATCCATTCACACAAACACTAGATCTTACACTTATATCTGTATGATATATCCTCTCATTCTGAACAAATTTGCATACCACCTCAAAGGCCTTAAATGCTCGAACCCCGGTAATTGCTGCTTGCAGCTATATTTTTTATTATTATTATTATTATTCTTCCCTAAAACTGAATGTGCAGCCCAAACCGTAAGGCCTAGAGAGCTGAAACTTGGTCAGATGGTAGTAGTCCTCCTCGCTACTCAGATACAAAGACTCAGCCAAATCGGCCTATAGGTGGCGCTACAGCGATCAAAAACGCGAAAGTGCTCATAACTCCTAAACCGCTTGTCGTAGACTCAAAAATTTTACATTTTTGGAATCCTTGGGTCAATACAAATTGAAAAATCCCCCTGTGATTTGGGGTCCTGGAGGCCCCGTTTTTCCGCAAATGTTAATTATGTCCGAAACCTACTTTTGCGAACTAGTCCTAGGTTTTTCACCCGATCGGAACCAAACCACTGCAGAAATATTCTCTGGACAGTGAATACCAATAATTATCAAAAAAATGTCAAAATTCGACTCATCATTGCGAAAGGGCCCCAAAAAGTTTGTCAGGTGGAGGGCCATTTTTACTAAAATGGCTATAACTCATGAACCAAATGAGATATCTTCACCAAACTTGGGAAACTTATGTATAAGCTCAATCTTTGGTCAAATAAAAAAAAATTGCACAGTTCTACCACTTGGTGGCGCTATAAGCCTGAAAAAACATAAAAATGACTATAACTATGCAATCGTTGGTCCGATCGACTTGAAAATTGGTATGCAGTGTCTCTGTCCAATGTGCCATAAGGGTCTATGAGGACATTGGCGTATCTCAAAAAACATGGCCGCCATTGGCCAATGAAGTTTGAGCACCTATTAGACAAGGTTAACGAAGGTCAATCGGAATGAAACTCATTGGGCATGTTCGACTCATGGCCCTAAAGGTCTGTAAGAATTTTGAAAGAAATCGGTCACTAGTTGGCACTAACGAGTTTTATGGCTCTGTAATCACGTGGTGTTTAACACATCCACACAATATGCATATCATTTGATAGAACTCCTCATGATGAAAAACTTTGCCTCAAGAACCATTGCTGTCAATCAAACCGTTCATTAATTATTCACAAATATGTGAAAAACCTACTTTTGCGAACTAGTCCTAGGTTTTTCGCTCAATCTCGATCAAACCACTGCAGCGCAGTTCTCCAGACTGTCTAGATCAATAATTATCAAAAAAATGTGGAATTTTGTCCTTTGGGTAGCTATAACGGGGTCATTTAGAAAAGGGGCGTGGCCACATATACCCAAAAGCCTATAAAACCTAAACAAAAACTCAAAACTTTACGAAAGTTGGTGAAAACATGTGTCAGATGACTCTTAAGAACCATGTAAAATTTCATGGAGATCGGACCATAGGTGGCGCTATGACAGTTAAAAAGGCTTCAACAACACGAAATTTCAAAAGTAAATTGCCTTAAATTGCTATAACATGCTCATATAATCACAGAAACACTAGAACTTCATACCATATGATAGATCTCCTCATGCTGAGCAACTTTGCCTCAAGAAGCACTGCTGTCAATCAAGTCGTTTATTACATATTCACAAATATGTGAAAAACCCACTTTTGCGAACTAGTCCTAGGTTATTCACTCGATCTCGATCAAACCACTGCAGCACAGTTCTCCAGACTCCCTAGATCAAAAATTATCAAAAAGAAGTTAAACTTTTGACTCACGGTCGCAAAGGGGTGCCAAAACGTTCGAAAGAGGAGGGGCCACTTTCACTAAAATGGCTATAACTTTGGAACAGAATGACATATCATCACCAAACTCGGAACACATATGTAAAAGTTCAGCCTTTGGTCAAATCCAAAAAATTGCGGAGCTTGACCACTTGGTGGCGCTATAATAGAGGAAAAACATAAAAATGGCTATAACTTTGCAACCGTCAGTCCAATCAACCTGAAAATTGGTATGCAGTGTCCCTGTCCAATGTGCCATAAGGGTCTATAAGGCCATTGGCGTATCTCAAAAAACATGGCCGCCATTGATCAATGAATTTTGAGCACCTATTAGACAAGGTTAACAGAGGTCGATCGGAACGAAACTCACTGGGCATGTTCGACTCATGGCCCTAAAGGTCTGTAAGAATTTTGAAACAAATCGGCCACTAGTTGGCGCTAACGAGTTTTATGGCTCTGTAATCACGTGGTGTTTCACAAATCCACACAATATGCATATCATTTGATAGATTTCCTCATGATGAACAGCTTTGCCTCAAGAACCATTGCTGTCAATCAAACCGTTCATTAATTATTCAACAATATGTCAAAAACCTACTTTGGCGAACTAGTCCTAGGTTTTTCGCTCAATCTCGATCAAACCACTGCAGTAATGTTCTCTGGACTCTCTAGATCAATAATTATCAAAAAAATGTTGAATTTTGTCCTTCGGTTAGCTGTAATGGGGCCATTTACAATAGGGGCGTGGCCACATATACTCAAAAGCTTATAAAACCAAAACGAAAACTCAAAACGTTACGAAAATTGGAGAAAACATGTGTCTGATGATTCTTAACAAGCATGCAAAGTTTCATGGAGATCGGAGCATAGCTGGTGCTATAACAGTTAAAAAGGCTTTAAAATCAAGATTTCTATGGTAAATTGCCTCAAATTGTTAAAAAATGCTCATCCATTCACACAAACACTAGATCTTACACTTATATCTGTATGATATATCCTCTCATTCTGAACAAATTTGCATACCACCTCAAAGGCCTTAAATGCTCGAACCCCGGTAATTGCTGCTTGCAGCTATATTTTTTATTATTATTATTATTATTCTTCCCTAAAACTGAATGTGCAGCCCAAACCGTAAGGCCTAGAGAGCTGAAACTTGGTCAGATGGTAGTAGTCCTCCTCGCTACTCAGATACAAAGACTCAGCCAAATCGGCCTATAGGTGGCGCTACAGCAATCAAAAACACGAAAGTGCTCATAACTCCTAAACCGCTTGCCGTAGACTCAAAAATTTTACATTTTTGGAATCCTTGGGTCAATACAAATTGAAAAATCCCCCTGTGATTTGGGGTCCTGGAGGCCCCGTTTTTCCGCAAATTTTAATTATGTCCAAAACCTACTTTTGCGAACTAGTCCTAGGTTTTTCGCCCGATCGGAACCAAACCACTGCTGAAATATTCTCTGGACAGTGAATACCAATAATTATCAAAAAAATTTCAAAATTCGACTCATCATTGCGAAAGGGCCCCAAAAAGTTTGTCAGGTGGAGGGCCATTTTTACTAAAATGGCTATAACTCATGAACCAAATGAGATATCTTCACCAAACTTGGGAAACTTATGTATGAGCTCAATCTTTGGTCAAATAAAAAAAAATTGCACAGTTATACCACTTGGTGGCGCTATAAGCCTGAAAAAACAGAAAAATGACTATAACTATGCAATCGTTGGTCCGATCGACTTGAAAATTGGTATGCAGTGTCTCTGTCCAATGTGCCATAAGGGTCTATGAGGACATTGGCGTATCTCAAAAAACATGGCCGCCATTGGCCAATGAAATTTGAGCACCTATTAGACAAGGTTAACGGAGGTCGATCGGAACGAAACTCACTGGGCATGTTCGACTCATGGCCCTAAAGGTCTGTAAGAATTTTGAAACAAATCGGCCACTAGTTGGCGCTAACGAGTTTTTTGCCTCTGTAATCACGTGGTGTTTCACACATCCACACAATATGCATATCATTTGATAGATCTCCTCATGATGAACAACTTTGGCTCAAGAACCATTGCTGTCAATCAAACCGTTCATTAATTATTCACAAATATGTGAAAAACCTACTTTTGCGAACTAGTCCTAGGTTTTTTGCTCAATCTCGATCAAACCACTGCAGTAATATTCTCTGGACACTCTAGATCAATAATTATCAAAAAAATGTTGAATTTTGTCCTTCGGTTAGCTATAACGGGGTCATTTAGAAAAGGGGCGTGGCCGCATATACCCAAAAGCTTATAAAACCTAAACAAAAACTCGAAACTTTACGAAAATTGGTGAGAACATGCGTCAGATGATTCTTAACAAGCCTGCAAAGTTTCGTGAAGATCAGACCATAGGTGGCGCTATAACAGTTAAAAAGGCTTCAAAAACACAACCTGTGTATAGTAAATGGTTTCAAATGGCTAAATAAATACTCATATATTCACATAAACACTAGATCTTCATATCATTTGATAGATCTCCTCATGGTGAACAACTTTGCCTCAAGAACCATTGCTGTCAATCAAACCGTTCATTAATTATTCACAAATATGTTAAAAACCTACTTTTGCGAACTAGTCCTAGGTTTTTCGCTTAATCTCGATCAAACCACTGCAGTAATATTCTCTGAACTCTCTAGATCAATAATTATCAAAAAAATGTTGAATTTTGTCCTTCGGTTAGCTATAACGGGGTCATTTACAACAGGGGTGTGGCCACATATACCCAAAAGCCTATCAATACTAAACAAAAACTCAAAACTTTACGAAAATTGGTGAAAACATGTGTCAGATGATTCTTAACAAGCATGCAAAGTTTCGTAAAGATCGGACCATAGGTGGCGCTATAAGAGTTAAAAAGGCTTCAAAAACACAAGCTGTGTATGGTAAATGGCAAATGACAAACTGTTCATTGCTTAAGTCTTTTAAAAACATATATTCATTTAAACAAAAAAAAAAAAAAAACATTCAATAAAGGAGACAGTGTCTCACTTCATTAAGACTTGTTTGACTATTGAAATCTCCTGAATGAATGATTCAATGACATACTTTTTTTTTAAACGGGCAGTTGTCGCCACCTCCTGGCGGAAGAGGATAAGCGTTACAATAGATACACGTGTTAAAATACTTTCGTTTTTATCGCTACTGTAGACAATAAGTGTTTATACCCAAACTATAAACTTTTATCCCAGTACTTCTATTATTTAAATATCTGTAACACAGAAATAATGATTATAATGTGGTTGAAAAGACTGTTTGTGTTGTTCACATTTACTCCGATCTTCTGATTCATTAACATGGCAGCGACAAAACGTGTTTCTCACGCTCCACTGACACTGGCGATGTGAAACAGTCCTAATAGACATAGATAACTCATTGTCATTTAGGAATAAGATTGCATGGGTGTTTGAATCGACACCTCAATATTTTAAGGATTAATAGTGCAGCTCTAATGTAAACATGGCAAAATGTTGTGGGAGGATACTGTCACGAGATCTCGTGAAATCCGACTGGTCTCGTCACATCCCTACCATTTGAATAGCCACTTAATAATAAGATCATGATCTACTGTACCCGAGTCTATAAAACCTAAAAGAAAAGAAAAGTCAAATCATCATCATATGATTCTAAAAAAGCCTGCATTTTAAAGACATCAGGCAAAAAAAGGCAATGTAACAGTTATAAAGCTCAAAAACTATGCATCGCTCTTTAAAATGTCATGAAATTACAACTATAACCACTAGATGGCAGTAGAAGACCACTAATGGCTCATTGAAATGAACAGCGCTATTCACAGATTTTCCATTCATTTCAATTCATGCAAAGACTAAATCACTGTTATAACATTTCAGATCACATTTAGTCAAAGTTTAACACTTCATTTAAACACATATATCATATTTGACAATAATACAAGATTATGATTACAGTGAAACCTGAAAACTATATATAAAATCTTAAAAAGACTTGCATTTTGTCACCTACCATTTAATACACAAATCTCTTATGTGCAACAAAATGTGTGTGTGTGTGTGTGTGTAATAATGCTTGATGAACTTTAATATAATAGTTTAACTATTTCATATTCTGTGTTTGTGATTGTATTGTCCATCATAGATGTGCTGTAGTGTTAGCCATATATTTTGGGTTGGACTACATCCTAAAACCATAGCAACCATAGCATCAGATCATAGGTGGCGCTATAACAGTTAAAAAGGCTTCAAAAACACAACATTTCTATTGTAATTGGCCTCGAATTACTAAAAAATGCTCATTTTTTCACAAAAACACTAGATCTTCATACCATATGATAGATCTCCTCATTCTCAACAATTTTTTGACCATTGCTGTCAATCCAACTGTTCTTTAAATATGTTCTTTAAATCTACTGTACCCAAAAGCCTAACATTTTTACAAGAAAGCTTGCAACATCTCAAAACTGTGACAAAAATGACAAATACTCCCATTCTAAACAAATATGCAAAATTTAAGAGAGACTGGGCAAAAATAACACTATAATAGTTATGATGTTTAACATCTCAGTGTTTGTATGAGACATTGCATGAAATTGCAATAATAACCACTAGATGTCAGTGGAAGACCACTAATGGGCTTATTCAGCTGACTACAAATTGCTTTTAATAGGTTTGATGATCGATTAACACTTATAAAATCACTGTTATAACATTTAAAATCACATTTAGGCAAAGCTTACAATTTTGTTCATACAGACATATCAGTTTTTTACAATTATGCCACATTATGATTACAGTGAAATCTGAAAAAGACACAAACTGTTACAAAGAGAATACTTGCAAGTAAAAGTGTTGGCCCATATCATTTATTTCAAATATCTGTACAAGAAAATGTGTATGCATGTATGTCTCTGTGTGTGTAAACATGTTTATTCAGTATTAATATATTAGTTTAAACTTTTCGTTTCTGTGTGTGTATTTTTGTGAGCATGTTCTCCATTTTGGATGTGTTTTACTGTCAGCCATGAATCCAGGTTGGCCTAGACCCTAAGCATACCACTTTAAAGACCTTAAAATGCTCGAACCCCGATAATTGCTGCTTGCAGCTATATTTATTATTATTATTCCGCGCTAAAACTGATCGTGCAGCCCAAACCGTAAGGCCTAGAGAGCTGAAACTTGGTCAGAAGGTAGTAGTCCTCCTCGCTACTCAGGCGCAAAGAACCGGCCCAATCGGCCTAAAGGTGGCGCTACAGCGCAAAAAACTAACTTTTTTCGCATTTTTGGCCGTAGCTCGTACATTTTTTGTCGTAGACTCAAAAACTTTACATCGTTGCGATCCTTGGGTCAATACGCACAAAAGTGTACGGCGCAGATTTTTCGTACGAAGCCCGGTTTTTCCGCAAAATGGCGTTATGTCCGTAACCTACTTTTACAAACTAGTCCTAGGTTTTTCGCCCGATTGGAACCAAACCAGTGCAGAAATGTTCTCTGGACACTGAATATCAATAATTATTAAAAAAAAGTTGAAATTTTGACTCACGGTCGAATAGGAATGCCAAAACGTTCTATGCTAATGTTAGCAAATTCTTACATTTGGCTATAACTTTTGAATGGAATGAGATATCTTCACCAAACTCGGTACACATGTTTATAAGCTCAATCTTTGGTCAAATAACAAAAATTGCACAGCTCTGCCACTTGGGGGCGCTATAAGGTGGAAAAAACATAAAAATGACTACACCTATACAATCGTTGGTCTGATCGACCTGAAAATAGGTATGCAGTGTCTCTGTCCAATGTGCCATAAGGGTCTATGAGGACATTGGTGTATCTCAAAAAACATGGCCGCCATCGGCCAATGAAGTTTGAGCACCCATTAGACAAGGTTAACGGAGGTCGATCGGAACGAAACTCACTGGGCATGTTCGACTCATGGCCCTAAAGGTCTGTAAGAATTTTGAAAGAAATCGGCCACTAGTTGGCGTTAACGAGTTTTTTGGCTCTGTAATCACGTGGTGTTTCACACATCCACACAATATGCATACCATTTGATAGATCTCCTCATGATGAACAACTTTGCCTCAAGAACCATTGCTGTCAATCAAATCGTTCATTAAATATTCACAAATATGTGAAAAACCTACTTTTGCGAACTAGTCCTAGGTTTTTTGCTCAATCTCGATCAAACCAATGCAGTAACATTCTCTGGACTCTCTAGATCAATAATTATCAAAAACATGTTGAATTTTGTCCTTTGGTTAGCTATAACGGGGTCATTTAGAAAAGGGGCGTGGCCACATATATCCAGAAGCCTATAAAACCTAAACAAATTCTCCAAACTTTACAAAAGTTGGAGAAAATATGTGTCAGATGATTTTTAACAAGCATGCAAAGTTTCGTGAAGATCGGACCATAGGTGGCGCTATAACAGTTAAAAAGGCTTCAAAAACACAAGCTGTGTATGGTAAATGGTTTCAAATGGCTAAATAAATGCTCATATATTAACATAAACACTAGATCTTCGTGTCATTTGATAGATCTCCTCATGATGAACAACTTTGCCTCAAGAACCATTGCTGTCATTCAAGTCGTTCATTAAATATTCACAAATATGTGGAAAACCTACTTTTGCGAACTAGTCCTAGGTTTTTTACTCAATCTTGATCAGACCACTGCAGTAATATTCTCTGGACTCCCTAGATCAATAATTATCAAAAAAAAATAAAATTTTGTCCTTTGGTTAGCTATAAAGGGGTCATTTACAAAAGGGGTCTGGCAACATAAAACCAAAATAAAAACTCAAAACTTTCCAAAAATTGGTAAGAACATGTGGCAGATGACTCTTAACAAGCATGCAACGTTTCATAGAGATCGGACCATAGGTGGCGCTATAAGCTTCAAAAACTCTGGATTTCTATGGTAAATGGTCTCAAATTGCTAAAAAAAATGTTCATATATTCAAACATAACAGCTAAAAAGGCTTCAAAAACAAAATTTCTATGGTAAATGGCCTCAGATTGTTAAAAAATGCTCATCTATTCACACAAACACAAGATCTTACACTTACATTTGTATGATATATCCCCTCATTCTGAGCAACTTTGCATACCACCTAAAAGGCCTTAATGCTCGAACCCCGGTAATTGCTGCTTGCAGCTATATTTATTATTATTATTATTAGGGCCCGAGCACTGATGGTGTGAGGACCCTATTGGAATTGCTCCGTTTATTATTATTATTATTATTATTATTCTTCTCCAAAATGAATCGCATTTTTGAGGGCCTAAACATGCCCGAAAACTCACGAAACTTTGCACACGCATCAGAACTGGTGAAAATTTACGTCTGATATGGGTCTCAGAAGTGGGTGTGGTAAATTGGCTCGACAGCGCCACCTATACACTTTCAGCGGAGTGCGCCTCGAGCTACGTTTTACATACATGTATGAAAATCGGCACACACATGCAACACACCAATACCTACAAAAAAGTCTATTGAGGCAAAATCCGAAACCCAACAGGAAGTCGGATATTTTTAATTTTTCCAGCAAATTTTGTCTCATTTTTGCCATTTCCAGGCGTCGTACTTGAACGAACTCCTCCTAGAGATTTATTCGGATCAACACCAAATTTGGTCAGTCTAATCTAAAGCCCTTTGTGACGTTAAATTGCGAAGATCTAGAGTTTTCGTTGGAGGGCGTGTCCGTGGCGGCCTGTCAAATTTCGATGATTCGCCATGAAAAAGGAAGTTGTTATAACTCAGCCATACAATGTCTGATCTGCCCCAAACTTCACATGTTTGATAAGAGTCTGGTCCTGAACACATGCCCATGCTCATATTCACTTTTAATCATAGCGCCACCTATTGACACCAGGAAGTGACATGTTGTACTCTGTAATGAACTCCTCCTAAAGATTTATTCAGATCAACACCAAATTTGGTCAGTCTACTCTAAAGGCCTTTGAGATGTTAAATTGTGAAGATCTTGAGTTTTCGTTGAAGGGCGTGTCCGTGGCGGCTTGACAAAATTCGATGTTTCGCCATGGGAATAGAAATTGTTGTAACTCAGACATACAATGTCCGATCTGCCCCAAACTTCATATGTTCGATAAGAGTCCTGGCCTGAACACATCTAGAGGCCAATATTCAGTTATTATCATAGTGCCACCTGTTGGCAACAGGAAATGACTTATTTTACACTAACTTAAACATGCAATGTCTGATCTGCACCAGACTTCACTTGTTTGGTAAGAGTACTTGCCTGAAGACACCTAAAGACCAATATTCAGATATAATCATAGCGCCACCTGTTGGCAACAAGATATGTAATGTCTTACACTAGCTCAAGCATACTGTGTTCAATCTGCACCAAACTTCATATATTTGACAAAAGTGCTGGCCTGAACACATCTACATGCCAATATTCAGTTATAGACATAGCGCCACCAACTGGCAGCAGGAAGTTTGGCACATATAAATGACTGACATATTCTTCCTAAATTTACTATGTGAAAAGCATAGTGCCCACCATTCGCCACCGATCAGCGATGAGCCCGGGTGCGAGGGCCCTTTCATCGCTGCTTGCAGCTTTAATTATTATTATTATTCTTCTCCAAAATGAATCGCATTTTTGAGGGCCTAAACATGCCCGAAAACTCACGAAACTTTGCACACGCATCAGAACTGGCGAAAATTTACGTCTGATATGGGTCTCAGAAGTGGGTGTGGCAAAATGTCTCGATAGCGCCACCTATACACATTCAGCGGAGTGCGCCTCGAGCTACATTTCAAGTACATTTACGAAACTCGGTACACACATGTAACACACCAATACCTACAAAAAAGTCTCTTGAGGCAAAATCCGAAACCCAACAGGAAGTCGGATATTTTTAATTTTTCCAGCAAATTTTGTCTCATTTTTGCCATTTCCAGGCGTCGTACTTGAACGAACTCCTCCTAGAGATTTATTCAGATCAACACCAAATTTGGTCAGTCTAATCTAAAGCCCTTTGTGACGTTAAATTGCGAAGATCTAGAGTTTTCGTTGGAGGGCGTGTCCGTGGCGGCCTGTCAAATTTCGATGATTCGCCATGAAAAAGGAAGTTGTTATAACTCAGCCATACAATGTCTGATCTGCCCCAAACTTCACATGTTTGATAAGAGTCTGGTCCTGAACACATACCCATGATCATATTCAGTCATAGTCATAGCGCCACCTGCTGGTAACAGGAAGTGACATGTTTTACGCTGTGAGAAACTCCTCCTACAGATTTCATGAAATCAACATTATATTTGGTCAGTCTAATGTAAAGACCTTTGCGATGTTAAATAGTGAAGATCTTGAGTTTTCGTTGAAGGGCGTGTCCGTGGCAGCCTGACAAAGTTTGATGTTTCGCCATGGTAATAGAAGTTGTTATAACTCAGCCATACAATGTCTGATCTGCCCCAAACTTCACATGTTTGATAAGAGTCCTGACCTGAACACATCTGAAGTCCAATATTCTATTATAATCATAGCGCCACCTGCTGGCAACAGGAAATGGCTTGTTTTACACTAACATAAACATGCAATGTCTGATCTGCCACAAACTTCACATGTTTGGTAAGAGTACTGGTCTGAAGACATCTAAAGACCAATATTCAGATATAATCATAGCGCCACCTGTTGGCAGCAGCATATGTCATGTCTTACACTAGCTCAAGCATACTATGTTCAATCTGCACCAAAGTTCGTATCTTTGATAAAAGTGTACGCCTGAACAGATCTACGTTCCAATATTCAGTCATAGGCATAGTGCCACCAGCTGGCAGCAGGAAGTTTGGCACATCTTAATGACTTTGACAGATTCCTCCTAAATTTACTATGTGAAAAGCATAGTGCCCACCATTCGCCTCCGGTCGGTGGTGAGCCCGGGTGCGAGGGCCCTTTCATCGCTGCTTGCAGCTTTAATTATTATTATTATTATTATTATTATTATTATTATTATTATTATTAGGGCCCGAGCACCGATGGTGTGAGGACCCTATTGAAATTGCTCTGTTTATTATTATTATTATTATTATTCTCCAAAATGAATCGCATTTTTGAGGGCCTAAACATGCCCGAAAACTCACGAAACTTTGCACACGCATCAGAACTGGCGAAAATTTACGTCTGATATGGGTCTCAGAAGTGGGTGTGGCAAAATGGCTCGATAGCGCCACCTATACACATTCAGCGGAGTGCGCCTCAAGCTACGTTTCAAGTACATTTACGAAACTCGGTACACACATGTAACACACCAATACCTACAAAAAAGTCTCTTGAGGCAAAATCCGAAACCCAACAGGAAGTCGGATATTTTTAATTTTTCCAGCAAATTTTGTCTCATTTTTGCCATTTCCAGGCGTCGTACTTGAACGAACTCCTCCTAGAGATTTATTCAGATCAACACCAAATTTGGTCAGTCTAATCTAAAGCCCTTTGTGACGTTAAATTGCGAAGATCTAGAGTTTTCGTTGGAGGGCGTGTCCGTGGCGGCCTGTCAAATTTCGATGATTCGCCATGAAAAAGGAAGTTGTTATAACTCAGCCATGCAATGTCTGATCTGCCCCAAACTTCACATGTTTGATAAGAGTCTGGTCCTGAACACATACCCATGATCATATTCAGTCATAGTCATAGCGCCACCTGCTGGTAACAGGAAGTGACATGTTTTACACTGTGAGAAACTCCTCCTAGAGATTTCATGAAATCAACATTATATTTGGTCAGTCTAATGTAAAGACCTTTGCGATGTTAAATTGTGACGATCTTGAGTTTTCGTTGAAGGGTGTGTCCGTGGCAGCCTGACAAAGTTTGATGTTTCGCCATGGTAATAGAAGTTGTTATAACTCAGCCATACAATGTCTGATCTGCCCCAAACTTCACATGTTTGATAAGAGTCCTGACCTGAACACATCTGAAGGCCAATATTCTATTATAATCATAGCGCCACCTGCTGGCAACAGGAAATGGCTTGTTTTACACTAACTTAAACATGCAATGTCTGATCTGCCACAAACTTCACATGTTTGGTAAGAGTACTGGTCTGAAGACATCTAAAGACCAATATTCAGATATAATCATAGCGCCACCTGTTGGCAGCAGCATATGTCATGTCTTACACTAGCTCAAGCATACTATGTTCAATCTGCACCAAAGTTCGTATCTTTGATAAAAGTGTACGCCTGAACAGATCTACGTTCCAATATTCAGTTATAGGCACAGCGCCACCAGCTGGCAGCAGGAAGTTTGGCACATCTTAATGACTTTGACAGATTCCTCCTAAATTTACTATGTGAAAAGCATAGTGCCCACCATTCGCCTCCGGTCGGCGGTGAGCCCGGGTGCGAGGGCCCGTTCATCGCTGCTTGCAGCTTTAATTAGGGCCCGAGCACCGATGGTGCGAGGACCCTCTTGGAATTGCTCCGTTTATTATTATTATTATTATTTTTATTCTTCTTCTCCAAAATAAATCGCATTTTTGAGGGCCTAAACATCGCCGAAAAGTCATGAAATTTTGCACACACGTCAGACCTGGTGAAAATTTACATCTGATATGGGTTTCAGAAGTGGGTGTGGCAAAGTGGCTCGATAGCGCCACCTATACACTTTCAGCGGAGTGCGCCTCGAGCTACGTTTTACATACATGTATGAAAATCGCCACACACATGCAACACACCAATACCTACAAAAAAGTCTCCAGGTACGAAATCCAAATCCCAACAGGAAGTCAGTTATTTTAATTTTTCCAGGCAAATTTTGTGTCATTTTTGCCATTTCCAGGTGTCATACTTGAACGAACTCCTCCTAGAGATTTATTCGGATCAACACCAAATTTGGTCAGCCTAATCTAAAGGCCTTTGTGACGTTAAATTGCGAAGATCTAGAGTTTTCGTTGGAGGGCGTGTCCGTGGCGGCCTGTCAAATTTCGATGATTCGCCATGAAAAAGGAAGTGG